>JAUZNK010062037.1:0-14812 GCA_035046665.1 Euphysa ruthae
AAGTTTTCAAAAGAATGTGAATCAAAATACACTTTAATTATTTATGACCTTGCAATTTCTTAAGTTACAAAAAAAATTCAGTGTGAGGTACAATCAAGGTTTGATTCTCTGTTTGTAATGTTTGGTGAATTTCACAAAACATGTTTTTAGCTCTTGGTTGAATTATCGAAGGTTCTGGTGGACCAAAACTTTTACCAGATAGTGGGGTAATTGCAGCTGGTTCTCTGCCCCAGTTTTTCAAAGGTAAAATTCATAAACGCTGCAGTGGTTTACCTACTCTGCCATCAGAGGCTTTTCACAGTCTCCACATGGAGCAGTTTTTCTTGAAGCTACTAAAAACTCCAATGATGGTGTCTTAGAAATCACAGAAAAAAACAGAAATATTTAAAAAATGAGCGAGTTTTTAATCAATACAAAATAAATACAGACAACACACTGGCTGGAAAAAGAGATAAAATACCTCTATTTTAGATGCAATATGGCCAAATTGCGGATCAGTGTTTTACTTTGCACCGTTCAATAAAAACAAAAAACGTAGGGATGTTTTGTTAAACCTTTTTTGAATTTAATTGCATATTATTTTGCAACGATGAACCATCAAACTGTGTGAGATGGATTACTTAGTATTCTTTAAAGCTGTCAAATTTGAAGTATGATAAACCAGAGGTAATGAAGGCTTTAGTAAAGCGAGTTTTCTCTACCATCAGGTCAGATAATCTGTTTGCAGGTGTAAGTGTTGTCATTGCATTAGAGCAGACGATTAATACTCAAGCAAAAAATTCTTTGAAAGGTATAATGGCCTACTTAGACAAAAATTCAACAGTAAATAGCTTGTACCAAGTGCAATGAGGAATGAAATTACAAAGGTTCTTCTATGCAGATATTAAGAGTGCTGGAAAAAGCAATGATCAGATCACCAAGAATGACCAGCAACAAAGGTGATTTAGAGAAGGTATTAAGTCTACAGTAAATTCTTTCCAACAGACTCCAGAAAAATATTGTCTTTTCAACATGAAAAACTGGAACACTGGCACCACTCGATGCTGAAACCTAGTTTCATAACGTATTAAAAGAAGAAGGCAAGAAATATCTGGGAAATATCTGAGCCAATTAAAGGAAAACACCCATAGCTTATCTAGGTATGTGCGAAAAATATCATGCTCTCAAAGTCAAATTGTGACATTTTAAGGTTTTTTTCTGTATGGTTAATTTACATCTGCTTGCTCTTTTTGAAACACTTGGGCTATATCTTTTATCTTTTTTTTTTCTTTCCAGGTTTTTCATTGACAGGTAGATTGCAAATATCAGGAAATTTATTTTGATAGCATATGCCATAAGTAAGGTACATTGAATTTGCTACGGATAATTTTTCAATTTTTAAATCAAAGTTCTCCTACCCAATTTCTGTGCGCAAATTTGGACTTCACAAATCTATCTATGTGGTAACATGTTACCTTTTTGAGTTAGTTTAGACTGTATATTAACATGAACCAGATTGAATTTTTCATTACTTGCACAAGGTTCCAGCTTGTTCAAGAGTGTGAAAACTTATTCCTGTCATCGACTTCATTAAAAATCCCAAAGAAAATGCATTAGCGAAAGGAGGTTTTACATAACATTTAGTTTGATTGACAGGTTGGCGGAATGTTCCCCATATAGCATCATAAAGAAGCTTTGTGTGCTCAATGGCTCTTATAATGGTTTCTTAGACTGCATATAACTATAATTTTATTTCAGAACCGCAAGCAAATTTTCCATTTTCTGACTTGTAGCAAATCAGTTTGGCAAAGTTATTGGTAGAGTTATATGACATATCTCTTGCTTTTCATACAACCACCATCTTTGTGGATTCTGCCTGAATATTTGACATGGACTCGTCAAAGTTTTTCGGCAATTTCTTTGCTAGATTTTGTACATTGAACTCTTGCGCTGTGATTTTATTTCCACTTTCTCCAATATAAGTTTCCTTATAACTAACTCGGCAAATTTTGCAGGTTTGTTGTTTCTAATTGCTTCGTTATTGATTTGAATAACAATATCGCGGAAGGTGAGGTATTTTACTTTCTTTTGAACATAATTTTCTGCTTTCCCTTTATTTTTGTGTCTCTGACCTTATTGAAATAGTCTCTCCTACATTTATGGTGACATCGCACTTCCAATGCTGGAAAGACTTGCCCACACTCAAAGTCATAATTACCAATTTTGAGTAGCAGTTCCTCCTGATCATTTAAATGTTGAGCTGCCTTCCTTATGTTGTTTTCTGATTCAGACGTCTCATTTCTCCTCAAATCATTTTCCTTTAAACCTCTTTCTTTCTTTTCCACAAAATTCAATTCATTCAGCAGGAAAAACATTGTTGCTGGAAGATTGAGGTGACATAATTTTAAACTAAAGTTTAAAAATACAAAACATATTACAAATATTTCCAAAGCTTTCTAAAAGCAGAAAATGCATGTGCGCTGTGGAATTAAATATTGTAGTTTTGCATGTGCGCTACAGCATTAAATATGGTGATTTTGGATGTGTATAATGGCATTAAATTTAAAATGGCAAACAAATTTTCTTTTTAACATGAGCGGGCAAAAGGAAAAAAATGATAAAAACCCGCTTTCGCTCAAAAACACACCCACCTCATCCTCAAATATAAAATTGTTTTCTACGCCATTAAAGTCTAAAAGTCAAATAAAAGAAGGCTTTGCTCTGTCAAAAAAGTCTCAATAATAAAGAGCCGGTATTTGCCAAAAAATTGGCTTATAAAATTTTTGCCAACTAATTTACTGAAATATGAATTAATTTCTTGATCTTGATTTTAAAAAAAGGAAACCTGTGTCAGCTTTTGATAATCTGTGGGGCTTCCTTCTGTTCCTTCTGTTCCTTCTGGTCCTTCTGGTAAATTATCGCAAGCAAGTTAAATGTTCTCTCGACATAAAACTGATATTTTTTCTCTGAACCTTTCGAACGATCATCAGTATCAACGGGAATTTGTGCTACGTCTGAAAAAGACCAACAGAATTTTCGTTTTCATTCAGTCCTAGTTTTGAAAATGTGACGGTGTCATCTTAGAGGCAATATTGATGCCCTACTGCTAAATGGTAAAGACTTCCATGCACATTACTATTAAATTTCTAACTAGAGGGAAGACACCAAGTGCTTTCTAAAGTTTCACACGCTGTTTTAACTTAAATCCATGGTTTAATATTCATATATTAGAGTAAATTTTAAAATATTTCGCAACAAAGCCAAACATGTAAAATGCAAAAATAAGAGAAATATTCCTTTTAAACTGAAAATGGAGCACGTACAGAGTAATACGATAATACTCGTTCTTTTAATAAAACATGTAAAATTAACTAAATCACTTGTCCATATCACCATTTCTAATCTGAGTAGAGATGTACATTTGTGAAAACAATCTGATGTGTAACTTCAGTTCTTTGGACTCTGTGAGGTTTGAGCTAAGAGACAAGAGATGGGTCCAGTGGCCATCAATACTATGAGAACTATAAAGGAGCTAAAAATATATCAGCATGAAGAGTTCAGAGAAAATGAAATTATCAAAAAACAAAAAGGCTAGATGATTCTATCATAAAAAATAAACTGGTTTTGTTTAAATCGAATATAAAAGGACAATTTTTCAAATACAGTATCTTTCTAAAATTCAGCAACTGCTCTTGAAAATTCTGGGCTACAGATTGATCACCGCCTCAACTTACCTTCATCTTCTGTCAGACCAATCATTCCAGCGTCGCCTTTGACATCTTTGTTAAGTAACTCATGGCGCTGATCTAATCTCATGGAAGAGAAACCATTTTTGGTTCTAGAGCCAGATAAGTAACCTTTATCTTCAAACTCATGAAAGAGAGAAGGATTTGGCTCTTGGAGCATCTCCATATCGTATTGATTATCTAACAATCACTGGGCATAGTTGTAGTGGTCAAAGACAAATGCCCATGGTAAAAACTTACCCAGGGAATGTACATACAGACTGAACTTTCGCAATTGGATTGAGCGCAAGAATAACAGTTAGCTCTTTTTTATTTCAAGAGTAATGGATAAAAATTGAAATTGTGGAGATAGCAACTTCATTTCTTGACACTCTTCCTAAAAAATTAAATTTCTTTGTGTTTTGGTGTCATATTTTGACTAGTGGAATACTTGCTTTATGAGGTTTTAAACAGAGTATGCAGACACATGGTGAACATATTTGGCAGCCGCTACACGACCACTTAGAAGAGAGTCACTGATAGACTCAGTTACCCCGGATTTGAAAAACTATTG
This sequence comes from Euphysa ruthae, assembly GCA_035046665.1. Taxonomy (NCBI): domain Eukaryota; kingdom Metazoa; phylum Cnidaria; class Hydrozoa; order Anthoathecata; family Corymorphidae; genus Euphysa; species Euphysa ruthae. The sequence goes on from JAUZNK010062037.1 coordinate 4,279, forward strand.
TCCAACCACTGTCTTGCAACCAATGTCTTAGGCAACCCAGTGTCATAATCTCTGTATGCAGTGCTCTTAGCACTTGAACCAACATTGCTTGACCATAAAAATCAAAATGGTACTAGTAAATTTTTCTTTGTTATTGCATAAATCGGTTGGTCAAATCAAATGTCACCTGCCTGACCAGGATTAAGCCTAACCTGACCTATGTTGTTTGGATTCTGGAATAAAAACAGATGACAAATGAGCTGGTGGTATTTCAGCCTACCACTTTAAGAGATGTTTCATTTTAACATTTTTTCACAATGCCTCACGGAAAATTCGAAGCTGGTCCTGATTTTCAGATGAAATATGTTTATTGATCAAGGCAGTTGCTCCTTGAGATAACGCCACAGCAATATCAATATCAATGGTTGCACTTGAAAACGGCCCTTTCCGTAAAATAACTCCCTCATTTTTATCTACCACAGTATTACCCGTACTAATGACAAGTTGACCATATATTTCCAGGAAAACGCACATTCCAAACTAGGAGATATTACGAACCATACTTAAATTACGGGTTTTCGAAAGAATCATTTTAAGTCAGGTAGGCAACAGCATGCTCAGTCTTTTTGGAGTGAAAAACAGAAAACGATTGATTTCGAATGCAAATTATAGTGTTAAAAGCTATCAATTGACCAACAGTCAAAGTGGCTTGTCTGTAATATGGATTAGTATTAAATTATGATCACGATCCTCTCAACACTGCAATTATAAAGGACTGCAGCAATACTGGATTTGAAACTATCCTCCAAAAACCTGATCATCGCAAAGAGTGAATGCGTCCTCCAATTCTAAAAGATTGGAAGGTAAATATCAATGACTTGCAAAACCAAATTTAAGCAAAATGTTCCGAAATTAGCAAACTATGAAAAAAATTCTATAAAAAGTCCAAAAAATGACCCCTTGAAAATCAACATACTCAAAAGTGATGCTAGCTATTATTTATCTAGAAATACATCTCCTTAAGACATTTGCAGCATTTGCTAAAATGGACTCATAATCAGTTTAGTTGATTCCAGCCATTGATGTGATAACTTCTCCAATGTTGTAAACACGTACCAATATCACATCTATAGTGTTATGCTCAGGTTTTTCATATAGTCCTCGTAAAGCTTGATCAAGTCTGAAAATTTGAACGCTGGTATTGTATCTGTGTCATTCATGATTCCTTCTTTAATAAATAAAACAACTTCACTAAATGTGGTGCCTTTTCCTCATCTGTATAAATCCATTTAGCTGCAACCTGGATTGTAAAATTTCGCTAGACAGAGACAATGATACATTGCATCTTAAGCTATTATTTTTCCATGCTGTAGTTTTGCATGTAGGGAGTTATCTTCCAATATGCTTGCACATTTCCTGATGCGTTGATCTTGATAAAAATTCTCAAGAATTTTAAGATTGAAAGGAAAATAAAAATGGGCCCTTAAAAATTTTTTTTCCTATAAAATGCTTATTTTTTTATTAAGCATTTTAAATCGTGCTTATTCAGGACAAATGTTACTAGTATTAATGTTTTTTTTTTTTTTAAAAGGGCAATTAAAAGGGCCTTTACTATTAATTGTGTCCTTTCTGACACATAAGAAATGACCTTCCATATATTGTATTGGATAATGGATTCAGAATTTTACTCAAAAGTATTGAAATGATCAGACTTGAGAGCACTGCCTGTTAGTGTATAGTTACCTATGTCTCCGGAAAATCAAGTTAAATGTATATAAAGACAGATCTAAATGAAAGATTGCTTGCAAAAAAATCTCTGATGCTCTTAGCAATAATTATACAGAGACGCAGCTGAAAACAGATTGGAAGTTGTTGTGAAGTTGTGACAACTAAAGAATATGTTAATTAAATATATGAGGTATTTCCTAAATGTTTTTAAAATTTAGGAATTCTTACGTACTATTGTATCAGATAAAGATACAGAAAGTAACATATCTTTCGGTAAAAATGACACTTGATAATGATGTCAGCGACAGTGAGGTAAATTTTTCTTTGAAAAAGTGTTCCAAACAACCTGATATCAAAAGAATCTCGTTAGCACGCATTGAATGTAAGAGAAGAAAGAAAACTGATACTGATTTTGAATTATTAAAGAATCATCTGGGTTAGTCGATATGTTTCGTACGTCAGAGAAATTTAATGATTTGCGAAAAGCTGAATATCTTTGCGAAAGAGATAACACAGCACATCATGATATGATGCAATGCACTGGTGAAGAAACTTGACGAGTTGACACCAGGTTGTGCGCGTTTAAAAATTCGTACAAAGACAAAAATGAATTATGATGATGCGAAAGCAGTAAAAAATTAACACATTAGCAAATAAACAATATGCAAAGCTACTATGGCATTGCTAAACCTTTAACGGCAAAAGGATTTATGATTATGAACATTTTAATTCGGAAGAAGATCTCAATAATCTTATCATTGAATCGGGCAGTGGCTCAATTTAAAGCTTCCATTTGTGTTATGGCAACAATCGATAACAAAAAAATCGAGTGGATTTGAAACCAAAATATTTTCCATTGCAATGCAATATTATCGGAAAATGTGCTACCGCTAGGCCACACTGCCCATTTTTCAACTAAATAAATTGATCCGCGCAGTATTGTTCGCAGTAATGTTCGCAGTATTGTTCGCAGTATTGTTCGGAGGCAAATCAAGGTCAGTTGCAGCACGAAATGTGTCTTCGTGATGATGATCCGTGATGTAAACACTGAGCTAATGGAGGAAAAAGTCCAAAAGCCTGCTTGTAAAGCTTGTTAAAGCCAGTTTTTCTTGATCTAAACAACAATGAACTACTTGAAAAGAACTTAGACTTAAAAAAAACCAATAACAATTTGTGCCTAAATAATATGATTTGGAGAAAATGTCCAAAAGCGACATTTGTGAATAAAGACGTGATGGACATGGGAGCAGCATCTGCAATAACTGTTTTCGAAGAGGGTGAAAATCAGATTATTAACATTTTCGAACGATGTGGGATGTCCACCGGAAAATTTACTGCGTACGGGAGGGTAACGAACGGATGCAACAAAAGGATATTAAAAGCCAGGGAGGTGCTAAATTGACACGCAAAATGCTAAGAAATAAACTTAAAGTTTTGTGGACAAAAATAATGAAAATAAAGGAGGTGTGTATGGTGCTGGGAAATTTTAGATAGATTTTTTGTAATATTTTTATTGTTTTAAAATTTTAGAAATGTTTACAAAACTGCTTAAAAAACGCTGTGCATCATAGTATTAATATTGTTTATCCAAGTCGAATGAAATTTTCAGCAAATTTTTTTCACAATGTAAAGGGTGTGTGGAATAAAGACCTTTGGAGTTTGACTATTTTAAACCCCTCAAAAATAACTTGAAAAACAAAATAATATTTGAAAAACATTTTTACTCGTGTTGGATGTACCATTTTGCTTTTAGTTCTAGACACAGATTGGGCCAGTAGAAAGTATTAGACAAAATTTGAAGCCAAAATGATAATTTTTCTTTGTTCTCAATGCGCAGCATTTCACCGATTTCACCTTTTTCACCCTCCCGCAAAAAATAAAAAATAAATAAAACAGTTTTATATCTTCTTTGTGTCTCTTTTGCAGTATATTATACATTTTTACACTCAAATATTATCATAAAGAAATTAGATTAGTTGGTATAGGACCAACTTGGGGAACTGCCCTCAAAAAATTAATTTTTTTAAAAATTTTTTCTGTCATTTTTAGCAAAATTTGCCTAATTAGATAGCATTTAGATGCTTACTGAGATTTAAAAAGTCCTAAAATGCTTAAACCAACTTTCCTTTAGTAACGCACTTGACAGCGGGCTTTCCTGTAACAACCGACCTATTTAATATTTTCAAAAATATTACCATTCTCCGATCAAACTTACTTTACAATTTGCATCTTCGTCTTCGATCATTTTAATCAAAATCTTTCTGGGCCTCTGTCTAATATTTTCATGGTAAAAAAATTCTAACTTGGGTAAACTGTTTCTAAACCAAATACAAACATTTTAGTATGGGAAATTTTCAAAAAAAACATCAATGTATTTTTGGATTGAAATACTTCTATAAAGGAAATTTGCCAGCTACTTGAAATTAATTATATTTCTAAACACAATGGTGTACCCGAAATAAACCAATTGTCTAGATCACAAATTTAAAATCTTATACTTGATTATCTACGCTAATAAAAATTCACATTCTCTTCATTGCCTTGAAAAGCTCAGCACCTCGAACCTAGCAAAGTAAACCAAATTACTGGTTATCGTATTATTAACATGAAGATAATAAAGTCTATATTTGAAGAACTTGGGTATCCACTTTGTGTTTGTCAAAATTAGTTGACAGAAAATGTAACTGAAAAATGGGGTTATAATCTATACTAGTATTAAGTTGGTTTTCAAAATTGTTCTTTCACTAGTAAGAAGCCTGGCTCAAAATCTCGCGAAACCAAAAGGTGCGTAACATAGCTAGAAATGTCTTCAGGAAAAAGACGTCAAAACAATGTAACTGTAGACAACTAGGTGTTGTAGTTTGGAACCTATACAGATATAACTTGAAATGTTTGAGAGCATAATGTTAGTAAAATTCTCCCAAATTATTAATTTCATATGTATGATGAAATAAATTTTGAAATTGAGTAAATTGATATTTTTATATTGCAAAAAATTTATTGAACAAGTAATATTAAAAATGATTTTATATTTGACAAAACTTTTCTAAATAAAAAATTCTTGAATTCAAATGTAAGTTTAAAAAGACAAGCGAGAAGGATATAAACATTGATTCTTTGATTTAAAAACATTTATTTTTAAAACTAGGAGGATAAAAAGTTATATTGCAACAAATTTATTAGTTATTGTTGATCATAGCTTTTTTCAGATGGTGAGGCATGGTAACGAGTTCAAACTTTATGATTTCAGAACACGTGCTGGGGGACCATTCAATTTGTTTACTTGTTTCATCTATGTATTGTCTGAGCATCATATTCAGGGTCTCCTAGAGCACTCTCAATTTATGAAATCCTATTCACCGATTTGTCCCTTTTAGAAACATAAATTATGTTGGGATGAAATACTCGTTTCTACAAACTGTAAAAAGAAGTTGTCTTCCTCCCACATAATCAATAGTTGATGAAAATAATTATTTACCTGTTTTTATGGTGACATTTCATGTACTTATCAGTCCTTAGTTGCCCTCTGTGGCATACCATAAGGTATATAACATAGTTCTATGGTAAGCAAAATTTTGTAAGATTGTTGCTTGGAATGTTAACTATACTCTGTGACATACACAAAACTTAGGGTTTCCTTTTAGAAATATATTATTACGATTTAAACTTCCGTTATTTATACTTTTATTACTACTCTAGTTTAAACTGCACTTGGAATCCTGGGTAATTAGAGGAGGGGGGACAAGGGCTTTTTATACTCGAGTATGGAAACGTTTTAAACCCTTGTCGTAACTTCCTAACGTATATAAACAATTAAAAAATAGGCAAGGGTGGTTTTTACTCGCATGTGAAAGAAGAGAGCCTTTTAATTTAGAGGTGCGTCAGACCAGGTTATACAAAAACGATGAAGGCAGGTAATAGATGCCCGGGATTGAAAGTGAATACCTTACAACTATGCCACAACAGATGTGTCGATATATATTGTGGTACCAATCGCTAAATGTTAGGTTTTGGTAGAACGCCACCAGTTCTACGTAGGTTATGTGATATAGGAACTAAATCCGCTATTCTGCTTTTTAGGCAGTGCTGTGTGAATTGGTCCAAATTTCTATTTAAAGAATTGTCTGACTAGGGTATATCGGGATATATATACACGTCATTAATGAATACACCTTCACGAATTAAGATATCGATAAACTAATACAAAGGGAGAGACTTCGGTTTTCGGGGATCAGATCAGTACCAGCGCTTTTCATGGTAACGATCAACAAGTTTGGAAGAAGGGTCGAAAATATCTGGTGTATGTTCGTTATGAGCTTTAAACGCTTTCCCAACAGCAGGGCGAACCAGGGCCAATATTAGAACCAAGAGGTCACAGCGAGTTCGTAAAATGCTTTGTTCGCTATGTCGTCAATCACTCCCAGGACAATTGGTCCGAGCAAGTAATGAGTTGACGCCCAAGCGCCGGCGGATACTAGAATTTTTCGACAAGAAGTTTGCAAATACAGATTGCTGACGTGAGGAAATGTTTGCCATTAAGATTTCCCTCAAGGTTAAGTTGATTGCTGTTGATGCCCTGGGTAAAATCCTGTGAGGTGGCGGAAAATAAAACACTAGCACACGTGTCTTTGTGCCTTTTAAAAAACATCATGCTTAGGGAAATATTCAATTCGACCCGCTAAAAATTGAGGATGTCCATTTACTGGACAGCATTGCCGAACAGGCCTTGCACAATCTTTATTCCTCTAAAGGCAATAAAGGAATTCGGACTACTGCAGAGCAAAAAACCATTGAACAGAGGAAGGGGGTGACAATGATCGTATTCCAGTTAGTTAGGCTATGTCCTCAACTACCAGACTCTAGCTGCGTGGCCAGGCTCTAGTGGGGAGCGATGGTTCGCTAATTAGATCACTTTCTACATCCTGAGCTATTAACAAATCATTTACAGAGGAAACTGGATTAGACCCTCGGGAAGAGCCTAATAAAGTGGCAGGAGCTTATCTGCTAGAACTCGAATACCACAAAGCCACTCACTTTAATGTTTGTGCCACGGCCTATCGTTTCAGGAAGTGGGTTGGTAGGAAAGATATAAGGCCAAATCCTATGAAATACAGAGGCGTTTTGAAATCGGCTCAGTTCGAGTATAAAGTATGGAATAACCACTACACCAGAGCAGGAAATAGCGAACACCACCATTTTAATATGTGAACATCATATCTAGCATGCGAAGTTTATCCATTGGATGGGTTGATTATTGCGATTGACCTTGTATATGATTATTTGTTCTCGACGAGCAAGGTACGTCGGGGGAACGTAGAGAGTGTGCCCCTTAGAAATTTCTTCAACTTAATTGGTGTAATCCAGATTTTCGCTTGGGTTTTGCATGTAAACAAACATCCGTATACCATAGGTCGCTTAGGAGAGCATCTGCGAGAAAACCAGGGCTAGATTACAAATCTAGAGCTCATAGATTCCCTTAATTACGGGATATGATAGAAGTCACATCCCGCTAGGTCTTCTACAGTATTGGCACCAAAATCGGCATTAAATTTCCACTCAGAGACTTGGCCGTACGGTTCGTTGGAAAATGCGCTAGGCACAACGGCAATTCTTGAAATATAATCCATGGCTGCAATGAATCTGCTTACCTCTGCAACGTTCTAGGAGTCCAGTTCAGCGCTCCAGCCAGTAAACTCTGGTTTAATTCGAGTTAAGGACATCCTTTGGGCGATACCATTCAGTATCAACTGTTTCTGTCGTAATATCCCCGGGAACAGGTTGAAGGTGAGATTTACTGTCATTGCATTATTAGCAGCTGCCTCTGCTACCAAGAGAGTTTATCGAACAACCAAGCCCGTATTGGTTTCACCTTTATTCTCAAAATGTGCCGGGGGTTCTAGATGCCATCCTTCCAGCTAAACTGCACCGCTGTTGTCCAAATTCTTCTTTTTCGACAGCAGTGTGAGTAGCATTTTCGTAAAAAACTAGGGTCTGAAAGCTCAATTTAAAGATTAATGCCTTCAACTAATCACAAGCGCATATGCATCCAACACCCAGTGCACCAAGTTGGGTGGTTTACACTGAGTATTAAGTATTTGTCCCCACGTCACGTGTGGCTGGAAGAGTTGAAATAACTTTTTTTTCATAAAAAAATATAAAGTTTCAAAAAATTCTCAAAACAATAGCAAAAATCATGTTAATTAAACTTAAAGATGAAGATGTTTGCCGTCAGTCAGTATTTATATTTAAGATTATCAGATGTATTGAATGACATGCACATCAAACTTAAAAAATAAAAATCAAACAAACCTATGAACTAAATAAAATTTCTTGTAAAAAATAAAGTTCCTTGTAAGAAAAGGTTACATGATATCTCTTGATTATAACTAAGTACAAAACTCTTACTATGATCACTTGGAAGTGAACGCTCCTGGTCTGTTTGATGTTTCCTTTTCCCCAAGTGCGTTATCTTTGTTTGTTGGCAACCGAAGTGCTACAAGTACTCCACCTCAAAATGTTTAACTTTTCTGATTCTGAGCTCTGCCACAGCACCATGGATTTACATCAACCACCAACACCCACAAATATCTCAGGCTACTACTCATACTTACCGTCTTCATGAATATTATTCAAGAGGCCGTTCACCTAATTACCATATTTTTACCGACAGAGACATTAACCGACAGGCAGAGTATGATATAAGCGGGGACGAGACGGCACTTTCCAGCTTCCAGTCTGTGCTCGCCCTCTTAAACTTTCCATCTTCCAGCAGAAAAGACTGTGCACCACGATAATCGTTTTCTTATTATCGTTTTCTTATTATATCTCACAATATCAGCTGTGTTGAATATTTGCAGCCCACAAAGTTGATTGAGTTTGATTTTCATTTTTTTTTGAATGCTTGTAATGGTGAATCAAGTTTTTTTTTATTTTTAACAGTAATTTGAAATAAAAAAAATTTTGGGAGATTATTATACAGAATATACGGCTTGTGCGCAGCAATATATTATTATAATCTATTTCGTATTTATACCTATAATTGTAAGATAAATTTTTACGGCACAAAAAATTGATTGAGATCAATTTTCGATTGTTAATTATGGACATTCATTAACCCTTTTGGTACATCGAATTTTTTAAATTTTTAGTTGTATTTTGAAAAAAAAAAAAAGTGAAAGTTGGGAGGTTCGAACTCGTGTCACCGAAGTGAGTGGTGTCTTAAATCGACGCGTTAATAAACTGCACCACATCAACATATGCTAACAATTAAAACTTATTAGTTTTAAATCTTTTTTTTTTTTTTAATGAAAACAAGCAGGGTCTTAGAGCTGCAGACAGTGGGAACGTGTAGATTTACGACTACCATCATATATCGACGCGAAGAAACCATAGCCATAGCCGTTAGGTCTTCCACATGCAAGCATAAAACACCCCTACCCTACATTGTCATTTGCTAAATGTTTATGTATGTGAAGAAGGTGCGACTAGGGTTTAAAGACTTTCCCACATTCCAAATATAAAAATCCCTAATCCCCCAATTATTTAGTTACGTAACACTTAATTGTTGTTGTAACGAGAACAACAAATTATTCCTAACGTAATATTATTTGTAGCCTTAAGGCAGATGCAGAACCCTGGATAATTATTTAGTAACGTAATGCCGCTTAGTTATAGTGGGACGCCAGAATTTCCATTATGTATTTGTGCTAAGTAAAAATGGGGTCGATAATCAATCATTAATTTTATCAAATGTAAACTATGGGTAAGAGCTCTACACTGAAATTATGTTGATATTTTAAGCTATAAGTATACTAAGATTTATTTTCTAAGTTTGGTAACATTGACAAAAACTTGTGGCCAAATTTTTAGAGCTTTAGCCCTTTCCAATCAAATATTAAGAGATATTATAAATCTGAAAATAGGACGAAAATACAATGCTGTTTTTTATTTTGTCATGTGACCCCCTAAAACATTTTGATAAGTTTTGACCGAAACGTTAGATTACAGTGATACAAACTTCTGGCCAAAATTTTATATACGACATCGTGAATCTGAAAATATTAAGAAAAATGCGCGTCGAACCAAGTGCGCCTGACTGAACTGTAATTTTTTTTTGACATTAACCGTAATAAATGTCATAAAATACCAGAAAACATTTTGGGTTTAGCGGTAAATTTTTGAGATGTCTGAATTTATGGTAATAAAAAATAAAATTTTATTTCACTAGAGTTTAAACTCAAGTGAAATGATAAAACTTCTGTTGAGTTTCAGGTAAGCTAAGTGTTCCATGTCAAATTTGATTGCGACAACGTTTTTTTAGATGTAATGACTGAAAAGTCATACCAGAGGCATCAAATAATCTATGTATAAAACCATAAAGAAATCCCAAATGATAGAAAGACTTACTTCATCGTTCCTGCTTTATATCGAAAACAAATAAGAAATTTAAAAAAACATCAAATTTTATAACATAATGATTTTTATGGTTTACAATATTTCAAAATTTTTTTTTGGTCTACTATTCATTACACATGAATAGTCAAGTCTTATCTCTCAAACAGAAAATTTAGGGTGAAAGTTGATAAAGAGCTTTCCGATGAAGCATTAGTGAAATGTGGTGTCCCTCAGGGGTCAATTTTAGAATCTCTTTTGTTTTTGCTGCATGTGAACGACATGACACAAGCAGTAGACTGTGAGTTACTTCTTTACGCAGATGATTTTCCAACATAAGGTTGTAAAAGAAATAGAACAAATTCTAAACAGAAATTTTTCCAAACTTTGTGAGTGGTTTGTCGATAACAAACTAAGTGTGCACTTTGGAGAAGAA
>JAUZNK010062048.1:0-31361 GCA_035046665.1 Euphysa ruthae
TATAATCACAATTTAAATGGATTAACTCAACAATTTAAGACCAATCTAGATGAATCTAGACCTCCTTCTGAATAAATACTTCCCAGATTTATTACTTTTGGAATTTTTAAGAATTTCCGCCAATTAAATCAATTTAAATAAATCATTTAATCATATTTAATCAGTTTCTCTGATGAAGAAAAAAATTTTGCTGGTTTGGAAATCAATTTCATGCTGCGCAAAAATCAATTCGTTTAAGGTCTCGTTTTTGGTAAAGACTAAAAATGACCTTCACAAGAGCAAAATAACGATGACATTTTAAACAAATAAGAAGCACGCTTGACTATCATCCCATTACGAACGTCGTCATAACTAAAACAATCATTAGGGGAGATGTAAAAATGTCCTAAATGATACATTGGTTTAAAACCTTAATAAAGATATATTTTAGGAAATAATATTGTGTCAGTTTTCAGCCAACCTGAAAATTTTTTTAAGGCGTTTTAAGGCTTTGTAGAATTTTTTAACTAAAAAATCTAAACACCACACAGATTCCCTTGAAACTATCATAGTCTATGGTTATTTTTTAAAAAACAATGAAATAAACATCCCATCCTAATTAATTGCAATCCTAATAATTGCTTCTCTGAAATAAATGCTCTTAAATTGGTATTTTTTTTTATAAAAGTCTCCTTCCCAAACAAATCTAAAAAAGGATTAGCACCTAAAGATCAGGAATTTTCATGATGAAATATCTTAAATGAAATATCTTTTTATGATCCCTTAATTTAACAACCAAAAATTTTTAGGCATTCAAGAAATAATGTTAATTTTACTTAAAACTTGTTTTCAAAGTCTTTTGTTAGCGAAAAGAATTTTTTGTCAGTGTGGAGCAAATGTTGTCCTCTAAAACCAATAATTTTCAAAAAGAATTATAAAAATATTCACAGAATCACTCAAATTGTTATATTCATAGAATTGACAAAAATGTGAAATTCTACATAAATTTAGGCAACAAAAAAAAAAAAAAAAAAAAAAAAAACATAAAGGAGCTAGAAAATGGAAATTTACATGCTCATATGGACTAAATGATACTTTTAGTTATTAAACTTCATTAGCGCTCTTTCTTAATAATATTTGCGGGTTAATTTTTAACATTTACACGCAATTTATTGTGCTGATCCAAAAAAAAAAAAAAAAAAAGGATTATTCAGGAAAATGCAAAATTTCAAAAATTAAAAAAAAAAAAGTAAATAAATAAATAAAAATGGAATATGGATTAATCCAGAATCTGTGATGCCATCATCACAGATTTGATATCCCTTCAATAGAATAATTTTAATTTGAAATAAAATTAATACAATACATTCAAGCACAAAATTCCTGAGAACTGATGTTGTCAAATTTACATTAAGATAATTATTATGCAATTAGTTACGAAATAAATGTGCTCTATATAAAATATTCTAATAAAAAAGTCATATATTTACTTCACTTCTTTCCTACTTTGCTTTAAAGATTCCAATAAAACCAATAAAAAAATGAAAAAAAAAAATATAGGTATATCCCAAATAAACAATCACATGAATCCTAAAGAATGCCAAACGACATTTGAAATAAAAATGAAATTCTCATGAATAAATTCAGTCTTAAATGACTTTTAACAGAAATTAAATAAAACTTCACAATCTTGTGGTAAAAATACAGAATTACAACGAATCGTGTCATTTTTTTTAACAAGCGTTGGAGATGACATGAAGAATACACCTTGTTTAACATAACTCACCCATTCCTTACATTCTGATAAACCCATTGTCCACATTAACTCCTCATTCTGAAAAATATCCACCCAAATAACAGCTGCATGGCAAATACCTTCTTCCTTTATTTTTATATCTTTTTTAAAATTAAGAATATCATTAGGAATCTTATCTGTCAATTCAAATTCGTGTATAACTACAGTGTCACTTATAATAATGTTTTCAAACTCCCACATAGAAAAAGGCTCAACAAAATAAAAATCTCCATATTGATCGACTTTCTCAGGAGCTAAGGCTTCATTTATGAAACTATCAAATGAAGAGAGATCGAATGAACAAACATGGTTAACAGGAGCTCTTACCTTCCATAAATCTTTTAATGTTACCATGCAAACTTTAAGCTGAGCTTTGTTAGGATATATTGTGAAGAATTTTTTACTTTCCTCTATACATTTGCTTAAAAAATGCCACACAATAAGATGGTGCCAAGGTAGCATGCTACATGAAAAATAAGGCTCCACCAACAAATCAAAACATGTATCTGTATCGATAACATAGTCTGATTTTTGTATAACATCAACATTAAATTTATTTTGCTTTAAAATTGTAGATATAATTTTGGTTGAAAGAAGTGAGTACTCAATATAACTAATCTGTCTTTTGTTATTAAAGTGAAGAGGGAGTAAAGAGGTATCTCCAATAATGAGTAGTTTTTTGTTTAAATCTAAAGAAGTAATACTCCTAACTAACTTATGACAATAGCTATGGTATTCATCACTATTTATCATTGCAAACCTTTGCCGTGACCATGACGTGTGCAGACCACAAGTACATAATGGCCTATCAATATAATCAACACTGAGAGAGGAAACATTGTACCAAACACTGTAATCATCATGAAACATTGTCACATACAACCAATCTCCTTTTGAGACGCGTAGTGCTTTTTTAAGATAATAAACAGCTTGCATCCAATGATCACGCCACTGGTATGATTCCTTTCGCATCCATATCGGTTCCAAACTAAGTGTGATTTGAGAATGTTCATTGAGAACTAAATCCCACCACATAAGTACAGCATCTACAACACCATCTTCAATAATCTCTACATAGACTTCATTACGTGAATATTTTAAGCCATCTTTTGTAACTGAATCATGATAATAAGGTGCTGTAAAATTGAAGCATTTTACATTACAAACTTCCGTTAATAGTCTTAAATCATTCGGGTATAATTGGTTAATTTGAATTTCATATGGTGTTGCCAGGCCAGGACAATCAGTCAAATTAACAGGAAAGTTGACATTTTCAAAGTTAGTTTCATTTAGTTTGTTCATTTTTGCTAGCTTTTTACTAGAAACTAATTGAATTTTTACATTTGCTGAGGATGGTATCACTACACAATTCTTTTTTAAAAGTCTATGATGTGCATCACGTAATGTTGGTAAAACCCCTTCCCCAATTAACTCTGTGTCAAATATTTCAGTAACTAGAATATCTGCTTTAACTGGCATATCGCCAGGAATTAACATACTGGAAGAACATTTATTTATAACAGTAATTTTGTCCTGTAGATTATTATCTTGTATTACCTTCCTTGCTTTGTGACTCATCGGTTTAAAAATTTCACAAGCAGTAACAGAAGCAGCACCGGCTTTAGCAGCCATCATTGCTAGCAGGCCAGTGCCCGTTCCAATATCTAATGTTATTGTTGACTTATTTGACTTGACTAATTGGTCTACAGATTGTATCAAGGAATTGAAATATTTCTGATTACGTTCAGTATCATGAAGCATTCCAGCATATGTTGAACGAGCAATTTCATTTTTCAGTTCTTCATCCTCCTCAAATTCCCATTCAAGTTTACCATCAACAGCATTAAGCTTCTGTATTAATGGCTTACTCATAGCTACATAAAAATAATTTAAAAATTAACCCAAAAGATATGAAATTCTTGCATAAAGCCACAATCTGGTGTCATAGATAAAGTGAATCTGTACTAAAGCCACTATCAAAAACTCAGTAAAACAAATATAAAAAAAGCACACTAAATTTCAATAAAATAAGTTATTTTGAAAAGTTTGGACGTGTCTTTCCTATTATAAATGAAAATATCATCTGTTATCATTTTAAAGCAGTAAAAAAAAAAAAATTTTAAATCATTCTTTTTATTTCAAAAAAAAATTGATCTACATTGAATTCTAACACAATACGGAGAAAATAAACTTTGACAAGTGATTCGTGCAATTTACAAGAAGTTTAGTTATAGATCCTTAAACAATTAACTTCATTGTGCGATGGATAGACAAAAAAAAATTTACAACTCAGCCTGGATCTGATTGCCCACAACCTAAGCCAATAAATCACCCTCCCAAATAAAGTACAAAATAGTAAAGTGTAGCTTAATTGTTTTTTTATGGCCAAACACCTGCGATTTTAAATAGTTGGTCAACAACCATTATTTTCAGGAAAAAGTTCATATCTATTAATTGACTTTTCTTATTTTATCTTTCTGGAGAAAAAAAGAGATGGTACCTTCAGTGGCCACCTAGAAGTACCTTGAAAATAAATAAATGAAAAAAGAGAAAAAATGTAAGCTCAGGGATTAAAAATAACAAGTGTTAGCAATAAGTTGAGCAATGACCAGCACTTAAGGTATAAACGAAAACGATTCCATGTGATGTAGTGCAATTATTTTAACTACGTCATGCTCTTGCTTAACTCTAAGGGGCATTTTTCAAACCTGAAAAGTATTTAAAACAGAGAAGACTTTCAAACAATATAGCAAATAAACAAAAATCTTTTCAAAAGGAAATTTACATTCACTGACATAACCTAATAACCTAAATTTTGAGTTATAATAGTCATATATAATAGTAAAAATTAATTATAGAAAGGTTTAGGCCAAAAGCTTCTAATAGAAAATATGAATAAGAAGGAATCGATCATGATTTTTATTTATAAATTTAGTAATTTTACAAAAAGTAGACAACACGTTAAAAAAACAATAACTAAACAAAACGATCACTATCTTACAATTAGACTA
The DNA here is from genome assembly GCA_035046665.1 of Euphysa ruthae. Taxonomy (NCBI): domain Eukaryota; kingdom Metazoa; phylum Cnidaria; class Hydrozoa; order Anthoathecata; family Corymorphidae; genus Euphysa; species Euphysa ruthae. The sequence goes on from JAUZNK010062048.1 coordinate 4,786, forward strand.
TCATTAATGAAAGACTATTTCAGATACTGATAACAGAAGTATCATATAACACATTCACAAACATACATATATATTTACCCTAGACTTGATAAAATAAATTTTTAGGCAAAAAACCATATAAATATATGCTAAGAAAAGTAAAGATATTAGACTAAAAAATAATTTTCAAAACAATTCCTTGCTAAAAATTCTTTATTTGGTCAAATTTGAAGTGCTTAGGAGCCTGAGGCTAAATAAAAATTTGTTGTCCAGAATAAAATTGGCTAATATATGCGATAATAATCAGATATAGTATTTTCTGACATCAAACAAAATTCCAACAGAAGCTGTACATAGCACTTTGAAACACTGGAAAAAAATCATTCTTTAACTAAACTTGATATCATAATATTTGAATAATTGGTAGATTCCCATATTAGTCAAAAAATATTATGGATATGATTAATGGAAATTCAACATAGCACAAAATTAAAAAAAATAATGATTGAGGAAATTTTAAGATCTAGCCGAGAGAGCAGTTTTCAGCTATTTTAATAGCAAATATTTGAGGAAACTGATTTTATTATTGTTATAATCAGAATTCACGATTTGAAAAAACTCTTGAAATCGTTTCATATTGTTCCAGGAGCCGGTAAAAATTTTTAGGGAAGCACTCCTACCAGAAATTAATTTAAATGTCACTTTGATAATAAATAAGGGCAACTAACTTTGCTTGGATTAATTTTTGCGAATTCAACCAAAAACAAATTCACAAAACTAATGCAAAAAAATTTATTTTTTAATATATCTCATGTGGAAATTTTTAAAAACAAGGAATGTTATAAGCGATAAAATATTAATTATTATGTCATTAAGATAATCTTAATTTTTTATTACTCTAAAAATAACCTGCTTGCAAAAGTAGATTCTACGATTTTTGACAGTCGTTCTTCAATTCACAGGTGAAAAAATTTCATTCCTAAAATTTAAATTAAGCAAAATCAAATCCATCTAGATTTTTCACCTTGTGGTAGTTTCAGACTAGGCAATTTAAAATTAATGTATCATTTTTACTATGGTATTACTGTTAGGCCAAATTCAAAATCTATCATGCTTAAAAATCTTTTCTAATCTTGGAATAACAAAACCTTTCACAAGTCGAATAAAAATTTTTAAAAAATGTTTCTAAAACGATATGCTTTGCAAGGCTTGCAACAATGAAAGAAAATCAGTTTATAAATTCCCAAATTTAGATTTACATAGCTGTTCAAATGAAAGGTGCAAAGATTAAGAAATAATTCTTAAGAATTTAAAAGTACATATGAAAAGTTTTATTTAGAGCAGAATTTTATCAAAATGAAAATAACTTCTTTTTTCAAAAAAAAAAAAAAAAAAAATTTGTGCAAACTGAAATAAAGTTATTTGCCAATTTGGTAAGAACTTCCTTTCAAAGCTTTGCTGAGGAAAAAGAATTTAAACATAACTTGGTTAAATGGATAACTTAGTATTAAAGGATTAATCTAGGGCAGAAACCTTTTATTTTTAGCAACATGAGAATCAAAGTGAAGAACATCACGTAGGTAGACATAGGGCACCTTTTTTAACCCTTCTTCAGTAAGAGAGTTGAAATAAGATAGCACTGTGATACACGATGAACGTCTTGGTTTACCAAATCTAAAACATCAAAAAATATTTATTGACATTTTCCAACACAAATGGTATCCTACTTAACTATATTCAATATAAGGGAAAGGGATTTTTCAATTCAAAAAGAACACAAAAAAAAAAAATGATCAGTATTATTATGTCTCAACATAGAGCTCCAAACTCAAATCTTCTATCAAAATATTTTAGCAAATATTTCACATAATTTGAAGAATAATTATTTGTAGTCTAATACTAAAATACATAAACAGCATTTTGGCATTCCCTGGTTTTAAAAATTTTTTTAAGAAATTAATGACAATTAAACTAATAAAAATAATAAATAAAATGTTTCAAGGCCCTAAAAAACTTTGGAAATCAAATTTTTGAATGATCAGAATAGATATTTCAAATTCAGAAAATTATTGGCAAAGTCTTAACATTATCGTATAAGAAAAAAAGGAAAAAATCTAATTTTTGACTAAATTTAGTTTGTCTTAGGACAAAGGCCCAGTAGCGAGAATTAAAAGCTAATGGCCTTAGGGCAGAAGATGACCTCAATGCTCCTTTGATTTGAAGGATTCCAAGTTACCTTAACAAGTTATTTTAACTTTCATCTTATGAAAGGGAATAAAAAATCATGAACATTGTTTTTTTTTTATTATTTTGTTAAAAAACATTTTCCATTGCATGCCAAGAGTAAAATAGGCATTAAATTCTAAAAAAAGGACATAGCTACAGGCCTTTCCATAAGCAAACAACCTCCCAAGTAGTTAATAGCTCGTGTGAAGTAAATGGCGCAAGCGTTATCGATCGACAACAGAACTTCCAAGTACTTGGATTTGCTAAAGCCGATTGCACAAGTCTGAAAATAGCGATATATGTTACTTTTTTTTACATAAGTATTGTAGAGTGCATTGCATAGATTCAGATGTTTCACTATTTATTCCTGAGCAGAACGAGCTGGGGGACGTTCAAATGGTGAACCCCAAACGAATGCCGAGGTTTCTTAGTAATTGTATTTAATATAACAATGAAAAACGTAAGCACAAGGTGAAAACGAAATTATAAATCTTTATTAATTTTTTTTTTCATCACTTTGATATGTATGCATATTTTAGCTTGTTTAAAACAAAATAATCTCTTTTTGATTCATTGGTCTTTATTCATCATGGGTTTTTATTCCAATTCTTCTACACACTGTGTAAACAACCCATACTTCTGAGAAATGAGCAGTAATTTTAAATAAAAGGATCAGCGATAGAAAGATAAACAATAGAACAACAATGTAATTTATAATAAATCTGTGGATGAGAGTTAGTTGTTCAATCATATTCAAAATATAATTAAAAGGTTTAAAACCCACTCAAAAGATCAACTGAAATATAAATATTTATGGCGGGAAGATTATATCTTGCTAAATACGATTATTTATTACAAGAAAATAGTTTTTTCTTTACTTCATTCATTTTCATTATTAAGAATCACAGTTACTGGGATTATTTATAACTAGTATTAAATATCTAAAAATACAGTGAATGAGGGCCAGTAAAGTATACACCAGAATATTATGTATATTACCAAAAGAAACAAACTAAATAGTAGTATTCATATTTTGTTATGAGGGAGTAAATTGCAAAAGATTATTTGTGTTTACTAATGCGGGTTTTAATTATGATAATTATTCCTATAAAATATTCGTAAAAATGGTATAAGACAATATTAAATCTACTCGTCGATGATCATTTAAATATATTTAATATATTTATTAATTTTAAAAATATTAAAATATATTAAATTTTTTTTTCAAGCAATAAATTCACACAAGCTATTAAACACACAGGTAAAGTTAATTCACCCGAGCTCTACGCGAGTGTGAGCGATCGCTAGGGATTCATGGTAAGGCCTGAGCTTCTATATACTACTATACATTGCCAAATATTTTTACACCCTGAAATAAGTAATTATCGTTTTATCAATGATATTTGGGCAACTTCTTGTCATACATAATAAAATAAGACCTGGAACTAGTCATTCAGATAATTTTCGGAATAATTTATTTTTAACTATAGCTATTTTAAATAGTAACACAAGGACCAAATATCATAGCAAATAAAACAATGAATACTAATTTTGAAGGTAAACATGTATAGTCAATTTTAATTCATAATTGTAAAAAATAAGGCTTATTTTACTGGAATGGCAAAAAAAGTTTGATAACAACCAGAGTTTATTTTGCACACTTCAAGTGTTTACAGAAGGGAGGTAAGGTTAAATAGTCATCTGCCAACTTGTAAAAAAGAAAAAAATATATACTAAAAATAAGAAAAACATAAGCAGCATGAAATTATTTTTCCGATAAAAGGCTGGGAACAAAGAACACTAAACAGCATAATTTAAAGCTAACGAAAAACAATGTTCTACATGAGCCATATGCAATCCAAAACTCACTAGCTTACAAATTGAACAATTACAAAAGTAAAGTACGCAAAAAAAAAAAAAATCTGAAATCATGAAAGACAAAGTAGTTACTTACAGAAAAATTTTAAAAATGTAAAAAGTTTTAAAAATCTCTTTGACTTCACAGTTCTATAGAATAAGTTGAAGCAAAATCTAAAATGATGCTTGTGTAATTGTCTAATTTACACACAATTTTAAGATTTGAATGTTCAAGACATTCAAAAGCAGCGCGCTATCTATAAAGAACACAGTGAAGACCCGTTCAAACAATCGTGACAGTAAATGGGGTAGGTTTTTACCTAAAAAAGGCTCAATGTTGACCGAGAGAAAAAAATCAACGAAAATCGATTTCACAGCCTGATAGCAGTCTATTTTTACAAGAAGAAAATCAAACTCAGCTAGTAAAATTTTTCGTGAAATAAGGAGAGCAACATATGGAAAAAAAAGTTAGCGTGGCACACAAGTGCTGATTTCTTCTTCTAGCCAAAAGAATGGATTGATAGATTCTTAAGAAAATTTATAGAGCATGAACATATGGATTACATTTCTTTTATTAGGCCGGTATGAGTCATGAAATCCCCAATCAGAACACAAGAAACATTTTGCTCTTATGAGGACATGTCAGTTGGGATTATTAATTTGCAAAGGGCAAGCCAAAGTTCTACCATGTGATCTACACAGCTCTATACTTGTAGAGTAGAAAAAGCAGACATCTAATTCAAAATAAAACTGAAAAAACTGAAAAAAAAAAAAAAAAGAAACACCATAACTACTATTGTATAAACCCATGGGCACATAAATTATTTACGAGGGTTGTGAGCTATGTGATCTCCAATCTAATTAGGACTTGTGAATTGTGCATATAAATTATCAAAAGAGAATCAGAAGATTTTCCAGCTAATCTATATAGCTCAATACTTGCAGCATAGAGAGAACATATAACTAGAAAAAAATTCAAATTAATTGAAAAAAGGAAATGCCATAACTAAATATATCACATTAAAAAATAATTTTTTATGAAGGGGATGCGATCAAAAATCTGAGCGCAAAATATGTTTTTTGTTAATTAGAAATCATCAGTCATACACGCTCTTTGGCACAGGAGAAGCCAAAACTCTTCCAGCTGGTCTTCATAGTTCATACTTGCTGTGTTAGAAAAAAACGTGTTATAAAAAATTAAAACGCCATAAATATTAATGCCCAAATTCATTAGTTAGTAAATAAAAATAAATTTTTCTTTTAGTAGATAATTTAAGTCTTCACAATCAGAAAATTTCAAAAAAAACATTTATAAGGTTAGCAGTGTTTTCTAGAATGGACTGACTTTGAAACATGTTAATGCTAAAGTTTTATTATTTTGAAAATTCCAATAGTCTTAGGCTTATTATGACTCAAATTTGGTCATATTTTTTCCTACTAAATTTGGTCAGTAAATAACATTTTTTTTTCCTACTAAGCCACATCTTCTAACGGCAATAAATGCCAACTTTGATATGTTAAGTATCAATCATGTTAAGTATTTAATTTATTAAACCTATGATCTAGCTAAAACAGATGAAATTAGGCCATAAATTTTTATTTTTCTTTGTAAACCGTTTAAAATTGGTCTGTCAATTGTCAATTTCTGGATGGAAATATCAGTTATTAAAAAATCATAGGTTTAAAATTTTGTAGGCTTAGAATATATGCAATATCTCTTAAAATGCAAATGTAATTTTATCTTATCTTTTACAGACTTGGCTCTGCTATATCTTTATTAGCTAAATTAAAAAAATATTTTGATGTATTATTATTATTTTTGTTGTTATTATTAAAAAATTAATCAAAAATGCTTAATAAATTTTTGTCAATTATAACAAGAAAAATACTGATTGATTATGTTTGATTATCAATTTTTGGGCAGTGGCTCAATTTAAAGCTTCCATTTAGAAGCAACAATCAATAAGTGGATTTGAACCCACGACATTTCCCATTACAATGCAATATTATCGGAAAATGCGCTACCGATAGGCCACACTGCCTTGAAAACTAATGAGCTAAAGGTTTTCTTTTTATTCTTCATAAAACAACAATAGTAAACAGACAAATCAATTTTTGTGTTGAAAAACAAACTTGTAGAACAAAACAAAAAATCAATTTATCTAGGCCTTATAAGTTCAAGATGTAGTTATCTTTGCAAATTTAGATCACCGAAAAATGCTCAGAATATTTGACGAATAAATCCATAAATAAAGAATAATTTTTGATTAGAAAAATCAATAATAAATAAAATATATACAATTTAATGAGTTTAGATTGAATTTCTTTTGATTCAGTAAGAGTCGCACCAGAAAACAAAAAGAAACCAACCAACTTTGAACACTAAAAAAAAAAAAGAGAAAATTTAACCAACGTCAAGACAAAATATTTCCGCAAAGCAATAAAATTTTAGGTCAATATAAAACCTGTGCTGTTCCTCCCATCCTATTCTGCTAGGTACAAAAAACCTTGAAATTAACAATAAACAGCTTATCCAGTAATTATTGAGGACAACTACTAACACCATACAGAGGTTATAAGGTTTTTAGGGAACAATGATGAGCGAAGACAATCATATTTTTGTTTCTTAGGTTAACCTGAGCACTGACTTTTCTCTCTTAAAAAATTTTTGTTTGAGATTTGCACACACCTCCCAAATATTTTCTCCAAAAAAAGATTATCTACCTTTACTATTAATAAATAGAGAGTGATCAATCCAATGCCTAGGGGTATGTCATTATAAATATTTCAAGGAAGGGTGTACCAACAAGGTTTATGAAAAAAAAATTCACTAACTCTATAAACTAACAACAAAATATATTCAGATAGACACAATATTTTATATATTTACCTTCTGCGGTCCTTAATTTATGGTTTAATTCGCATTGTATTTTAGGTGTTGGCTAATAAATACAAACCTGGTTAAATAAAGAGATATATTCTTGTATTTGCTTTGGAATTTTTCCATCCTTACTTATAAGACATAAAACTTGAAGTTCTTTGCATGTGTGAAATGCTTCCAAGATATTTTCTTTTAAATGAAAATAGGGCTGATCCAATCTAAAATAAATAAAAGAAACATATTTTCAACATAATCATAAAATAATGACATAATTTGATCTTATTAAACTTATTTACTTCTCACGATAACTCGGAAAAACTATATAACAGAATTTGATAAGAAATCAGTTTGAAATTTTTTGTATTCACTATTGCTCTAAGTTCAAAGTTCCACATTATAGTTAATATCTATAAAAACCCTTCTAACTAATTAAAGTGAAAACCCCATTCAACTTAATTTACTTTATGAGATGTTCAGAGGCTTAAAGTGAACACCCGCTTCAACTTCACTTACTTTATGAGACATTCAGAGCCTTAAAGTGAAAACTCCCTTCAACTTGACGTACATTATGAGATGTTCAGAGCCTTAAAAGAAGCAAGAGACTATTATCATTTTTTTTGTGCAAAATAGAAATTTCTAGTACTTGGGAATAGGAATCTACGAAATGGGCATAGTTTGATATGTGATATGGATTTCCTTCGTTATGATGGATATTTTCAAAATTTTCTTATTTTATATTGATCAAGTGTTAATGCAAAAAAAAAAAAAAAAAAAAAAGAAAAAAAAGAAAAAAAAAAAATATATTTTAAATATTTTAACTTCATCTATGATATAAATACGTGCTTAACACTTTGCGCACCGATTGCGGAAATATTTGGTATTTCAATGCTTTCACTTTGAAGGTGATTTTCGACTGGTAAACGACTTCTAATAGACTGGAGATCGAGTTTATTGAAATCCGTAAACTTTTTGTAAAAAGTTTGGCAGTTCCGTAGATTTCGAAATGCCTTAGCGGTTCAGACAGATTCAAAACATAGAAAAAAAATGACCACTAAACAAATCAAAATTTCTATAAACTTTATTTGTTTCATTTGTTAGATGTTTATTTTTATGGCTTTTTGCATTTTATTATTATATCATTTTATTATTATACATATGTCTGGAAATATAGCACAACTCAATAACATCCAAAAACTATCTTTTTATGATAAATTTTTTTTTTTTTTTTTTTGAAGAGGCAAAGGTATAAGCTAAAAAATGAGCCCTCACTGAACTTCTACACTTTTATATAACAGAAGTTATGACCAGTTTTTTTTTTTTTTTTTGCTTAAAAATGGTCAATCTATAGCTTATATATTAGAATTTTGCCCACGGTGAGCAAAGGGTTAAATATTAAGAATATTCAAGAATTCTTTTTTAGTAAGCATTAAATAGGTAGCTAGAGAATACCAGATCTTACTAAACTGGTGCCCTTCTGCTTTTATGGCCAATTTTCAGTTTTCTTTATTTTCTTAATAACTCTACGCTTATTGACTTTTTTTCAAACTCTTTTTGAATATTCATGGAAAAAATAATAAGCGAATTAAACAATGAGATAATGTATTACTCTTTCCAAATTGAAATGACTTGAATTTTTGTTTTACAGTTTATCTTATTGAAATTTCAATAAATATCTAAAAAACTAACAACGAAAATTTACGATTTCCAGTACCAACTTAAGCATGACCAAACAATTAACTAATTGTGAATTTCTATCAACTTTTACAGCACTATGTATACATTTAATTAAATAACACAAGTAAATTAATTGAATAAAAATAAAAATTGAAAAGCAGCTTTTAAAAAGCCACCAGCAAATTAGAAATACTTACCTGAACTTCTTTAATCTTTTGCAATTTATGATAGCTTGCCTTAGAGAGGAAAGAGAACCAGAATGGCCACACATACCACAATGAGCAACAGATAAATCCTCTAATAGATCACAATGACTGGTGATTTGAGCTAACGATGAGAATGAGCCTACTCCTGCCAAACCTGAAGAAATACAAAAACTAATAACAATAACTAACAGCAAAATTAGTTATTTAATATGCAAAACATTACCAGACTAAAAATTATCACACTAAGGTATGAAGTCAACCAAATATCAATATCATGAATATACATGATTTCATATACAAACATGCCACCATTACATGTTCATCATTTCCATCACCCTTACTCTCATCATCGTCACCATCACCACCATGATCATGATGACATTTGGTGATGTATCACCAAAAGTTGATTGAGAGATATTGAAAAATAAAGATTTTCTGTTTATTTTTTTCTGTCTATTTCTTTAGCCCAAAATCAACCTACCCATAATTTTTGACTCGTTTAAGTCATTTACCTCAATGATCTTTAACTTAACAAAAAATCAAAATAAACAAACAAATGGATCTCAACAAAATACGAAAATGATTGACTTTTGAGCTCTAGCCTCTGTTGGTGACAACAGAGGCTACAGCTCAAAAAGTGGAACATATTATTAGCATAATCATTATAAATTCTTCACAGGAACCATTATTGGGATAATTAATTATTGTTTCTTACGATCACCTGGTAAAATTTTTTGACATGAAATAAGGGCAATAAACATGGGACTCTCTGATCTAAATTAAAGAAATTATGAGAAGTTTTTTATTATCACTTACCTGCTAATGTCAGTTTCCTTAAATACTTGAGTTTACATATTGAAAGAAAAACTTTATCTTTTAAATTAGCAGTCTGTGGACTAAATAAATAAAATAAAAGTATCAATCACAGTGAAAAAAAAATTACAGCAACCCAGTCAACGTTAGAATTCAGCAAAAAAAAAATGTGGTTGGTGATTACCTTGTTTTGATATGATTTTTCAAGATTTCACAAAAAAAAAAAAAAAAAAACGCAACTTTTGTATATGAAAAAAAAAAATCCTGGTAAAATTTGAAAATAAGCTAATAGTGAATTGTGTGTTACCATTCACAAAATATATTTGTTATTCGTGAAAATAAAATAAACAAGCAGCAAATATGATAATTGATACCTACAAAAGGTAAGTGTGTTAGGAATACCCTGAATCTGTAATTCACCTTGAATTTACCCTGGATCTGTAATTCACCTTGAATTTACCCTGGATCTGTAATTCATCTTGAATTTACCCTGGATCTGTAATTCATTTTTAATTTACCCTGGATCTGTAATTAACCTTGAATTTACCCTGGATCTGTAATTCACTTTGAATTTACCCTGGATCTGTAATTCACCTTGAATTTACCCTGGATCTGTAATTAACCTTGAATTTACCCTGGATCTGTAATTAACCTTGAATTTGCCCTGGATCTGTAATTCATCTTGAATTTACCCTGGATCTGTAATTCATCTTGAATTTAACTTACCTTTAATCATAAGAAAAAATTCAAAAATTATTCAGTTATGGGTACGATGCTGACTGTTAACTACATGTTAATAAAAAGTTATCTTCATTCTTTAAAAAATAAGATAACACAATGACAACCCCGTAAGCATTAAAACACTCTCACCCATGATAACCAAGCCATTAATCAGATATTATTTCAGTGAGACAATACAAGAACAACAAAATAAGAAAAATTACTCCATTTTACTTTCCAATTCAATAAATGAGCATAATTAAACTATCTAAAATTGAGATAAGTTTCAGATTACAGACATCATCTGCCCAAAATTTAAGGACAATGCAAGAACTACAGAAACATAAAAAAAAACTTGTTCTATTTTGCTTTCTAACACTTAGATCAAGTAAGTAACATAGCTGGTATTAGTAGTTATAAAGCAAATAAAATTTAAAGCTAATGCATTAAAACAGCAAGTTTAATTTACAGACACTATCTAAACGATGAATGATATAGTATTCACATGCCCATTGATACCCTTATCTCAACGAATCTGTGCACTCTCTGCACCCAGCCCAAACTAAACAAAGACAGCATAACTATAATAAATATATATTAATAAACTAAATAATATTGTGTCTACAATGATTATTCTTAATAAATATATGTTGCTAAAATGCAACGCTTGTACAGTGAACTTTTTGGTGCAAGAAAACTATACAGAGAAAATTTTCTCATAATTCCATTGTTTTGGCATTGCCTTTGACATTTAGGTATATTTTTGCATGACACTTATTACCAGTTAATACTCTTTTGTATGAAGTTGGTCCTTACTACTAATCTTTGTTTGAAGCATACTTTTTTCAATATATAATAAGTATATAATATGTTCCCAAACATAAGAAAACAAAATTGAGCAGACTCTTGCATTGTACTTAACATTTGGGCAAATGGCATTTTCGATTAGCAACTAAACTTGTTTTAAAACATTTGATTTGTCAATAATTATTTCTTACATATTGGATTTTTTTTTGTTGTGGTTTATTTTCTAAAGTGTTAAGAATGTCAAGGGTTGTGATGAATATAGATAACAAGGTTTAACACATAATAAGGAAATGACACTCTTTGTTGTTGTGTAATCAAATAATATAGAAATTTTTCACAATTCTATTGTTCTTGTATTTGTCCTTAACTTTTGAGTAAGTTTTTGTATGTTTTTTATCATTTGCTCATATTATCTTAAAAATTTTAATCTATCATTATATATCTATGTATCTATATATTTACCATTGTTCTCCAATTACCTCATTTGAATGGGGTAAACTCGGTGTAAAGCGAGGATCGTTGATTCAGTAATTATGGGTGACAGGGTTTGACAGTCAGCAGCTAATAATGATTTTTTATACTAGTGTTGATCTTTTGCTATTATTTCTTAATAAAATAACTTAAACAATTTGATTTAAAATAAATTTAAAAAAGTAAGTCGTATATACTTACAAGAATTAAGCTTGTATCAATTCTTTATACTAAACTTAATGACCCTTTTTAATAATATTTAATATTTGTTTTGTTTATTTGAAAAAATGTATTTTCGAACAATAGAATTATCGAACCAAAAAACTATTACACAGAGCTCTTTCAAGAACATGAAGGTTAGCTTTAAGCTAAAAATGAGCAAAGAACAAACTTTATTATTTACATTAGAAAACTATACATTGTAGTAAAGAAAGATAAGACGAGGAACAAATATTATTTTGTTAAAATTACGCAATAATAAGCTTTAAATATATTTATTAATTTTAATATCATTGAATGCAAATAAATTATCAGGTAAATAATACAAACTTTGTTTTGGGCGATTTATTGGTATATGACAGCAGTGTTGAAGAGGAAATCGTACGATAATTTTGATTAGAGATAATTACGAACTGACGATTATCGATTTCAACAGTCGGAAGAAAAGCAAACACAAAGGTCAAATATAGAAATTGGATTGAAAATGACATTTAAAAGGAAAGAGAACTGAACAATGAGGAGAAAATTGGATATTCGCAAAACCAAAAAAGTTGTCAAAAGAAAATTGGACAAGACATATAGAGACAACTATCCAAAGTAGCAATAACGGTATTTTGTGGCAAGAAATATCAATATCAAAATTAGAAAGCAGCATTTGAGGCTTGCATATACAGAACTCCAGCAACACCAGAGTACAAAATTCTTCAGCTATGACAATACCTATCAGGAGAAGTTCGCAAAGTTATTAACAATTTGGGGTACTCAGGAGCGGCATATAAAACTACCAAAGAAAAACTGGAAAGAAAATATGGAGGAAAACGCAGACGATTTTTATTTAGAAAAATTAGCAAGTTTCAAACCTATAAAGCACAATAATAAAGATGATCTGGAGAAATTTCTGGATACGCTGAATATTGCAGTAATCATTACATATAAAACTTCAGAAAAAATTACCAGAAAAAATGTTAAGTGAATTTCTATGATGATGTTTGGAAACAATAAACTTTCTGGAATGGAAACTCTAAGAGAATGGGTATTACAGGAAGCTGATGAATTTTATACAATCACACACAAAACGATTGAATACAGCACTGTGGAATACCTTACTACGCGCAAAAAAAAAACGAACATATTTAAATAAAATAATTCTTTATCAAAGTACAAAAACAAATTTAAGAAAACAACAGTGGCCGTAATTTCCTAGGCCTGATAGTTATACTATATAGAATAACCAATGCTTCAAAGTTCTTTTTTGAGTCACAGAAGTAAAAAATGGTATACCATATGTAAAGTGTTTTGGTACACAGTCCATCGTGTATTCAAATTTCAAAAAATGTGTCCTGCCTGTGTACACTGTAAAGGGCGCACGCGCAAAATATTCATTGACAGGTTTGCAAAATTTCCTAAAAACGTTGTACAAATTCTTCAGCATGATTAAGAAAAAAACAATGCTTATTTTTGGCTACATCTGCATGCCCTAAAATTTTTTAACATTTCTTAACCAGAAGAACATTCTGAGCTAATTTGGGCACAACGGATTTAAAAATTATATTAGCATTATAGCTTGAATCAATTATATAAAGAGTTTCCTGCTAAAACTCTTGATAAAATCATTGACCTTGTGAAGCTTTACTTGGTACACCAGTGCCAAAACCAATCTGAATACATCACTGGCAACATTATTTCAAAATTCAATAATTAAATCCTACCTTTTTGAAAAAAAAAAATATAAATTTTTTTCGAGATATGTACGTATGGTACTTTGATATCATCTTCAATTTTAGCATAACTGATGGGTAAAAGTTATTTTGGGTCATAACTAAGGATCTAGCAACCAATAAATATATATTTTTTTTTTTTTGCAAAATGTTCACCTAACTCCATGTGATATTTTAAATTATATGATCTTCTTTTCCACTGGTCTAAAAACAAAACCTTTTTGATGCTTATTGTGTTTTTTTGTAGATAGGGCTCAATGTTAAATCCAAACATATCATACATTAAAAATTTGTTAATACTAATGCTTCAAAAATATACCTAAACAAAAATTTTTAAAACCTTCCTTCCAAAAATTGTCAAAACCTTCTTAACCAATCCTTTTATGTCAAAAAAGTAGTATAGATTTTAAAAGGAATACTCTCGCCTCATTTATCAAAATTTAATAATAAAATTTTTGTTTACAAGAGTTGATAAAACTCACCAAAAGTATTGATCCTGGTGACTGTTAACCCTACTGAATGCTGAACTAAATCCAGTATCAACTATTTCTAAAACTTCAAGTTTGTTACAACTATCCACAATAAAATCAAGACCAGATCCTTTGCGACACACTTCAGCTTGATCTTCTTGTGAATAGCGTACATTTCGAGTATAATAGAACTCCTGTGAATCACTACTAGAACATGAATTTGAATCAAACACAGACGAGCTACCAGCTAGAGAGTCTAATACTAAATTAGAAACTGACTTTGAACCTGAAGAACGTCTCAATGTTGTTTCACCTTTTCTCTCAGAGTAATCTAAGAATAAGTTATTTACAAGAGAACATGCAGGAATCGCAAGAGAGTGTAAGTTTTTCATTTTACTTATTGTTATACACAATTTATTTGTTTCTGAACTAACAGCATGAATATGAAGGGAAGATAAGTTGAGTTCAGCAAGTTTGGTACAGTGCAATGCAATTGCTTCCAAACCGTGAAGTTCCTAGAAAGATACATATAAAACAGCTTTAAAAACATGTGAAAAATACATCTTAAGAATGCTTATATATTCTGAAAAATGGTAAAACTAATAATCAACATCATTTCTCTTTGAATTGTTTCTCTATAAAACTTAAATCTATAAAACTTTCCTACTGTATCAAAATAAGTACTTCCCTCTATCTAGATAATGCCTTCCCTTTATAAGAGAAAGGTGGGTAAAGCGGGTAGAGAGAGGGCAAAGACCACAAAAAATCCTTAAGCATATGATCTAATTAATGAGAGACTATTGGCTTTGTCGCATAGCAGTGTAGTTCCATAAAATAAATAGCAAAAAAAAATGATTATTCATCCAGAATGTATCATGTAATGACAGCTGGTCGTGTTATAATAAAATTATATAAGTAAATATAAATTCATCCTACCTTCTCAACCCAATCTTCACAATGTGTTAAATTTAAGGAAGCTAAGTTGACATTATTATAAGCAATGGCTGTCATTAGATTCAATTTAAATGAATTAACATTACACAAATTCAAATAAGTTAAATTTTTCAGTTTTGAAAGCCAGGCCATCTGTTCTTTACCAAGGACAGCATAGCTAAGGTCAATTTTTTCGAATGTAATTGTTTTGAAAACTGAAGTAATGTATTTCCAGCATAAGGAATTTGTTGTTCCTGGTGCGAGAAGCGCTGTGATACTGCCTGTGTCAGCAGCTTTTGTAACCATTTGTATAATAAAATCCATTATTAATAAATTGAAATGTAAAAATCTATTAGCTACAACCACATCGCTTAAACAGACTTGAAACTTTTCATTGCTTTTAATATAAACTAAATATGTATTTCCAATTGTACGAAAGTATGACGACGTATGATCACTTAAATATTCAATACCAAATTCATTTACATATATATCTTTGCTATCAAACACAGGAAGAAAATTTTCAAAACAAGTTAAAGATTTAAACCGCAACATAATACTTGTGACTCTTTTCAAAATATTTCTGATTTTGCAACAATGAGTTGTAGGTTTACGAGTAGTTTCATTGATTAAAGGGATTACTGAATACTGATCAGGCAATGACCAAGACAATTTAGTAATACTTGGATTGCTATTCATAATGGTTTCTAAAGCATTTAAATATATCGTTGAGCCAGTTAAGTGAAGTTCGGTAAGCTTAGAACATTGCTCAAAAGCCAGTTTTAACTTATAAGATGTTATCCAAAAGCACTCATGCAATGACACTATTAATATATTTTCTTTGTATTTATGAGCCAGACTGTAAAGGTATTTGAATGAGATTTGTAGTTTGTTTTTGAAGCCAATGAACCTATTGAGATAAAAATAAATAATTATATTAATATTTATTATATTATTATATTTAAATTCAGCAGCAATTAATAAGTGAATTAATTTTAATTCTTGAAAATTTTTATTAAACCTTTTGTGTACCTTAAATTTGCTACAAATAAATATTATAATAATAACAAATAATAAATATTATTTTTGAGTAAGAAATAATCTTTAAATAGTACTCAATTTTAAAAGGGGCAAAAACTTTAGAAAAGGAGGAGAGATTAAAACTCAAGAAGAGAGGGAAAAGGACTAAAACTTTAGAATAGAATGGGGTAAACCTTTCGAAAATAAGGGGGGTAAACTTTCAGAAAAGAGGGGTGGGGTCTACATCCTCTATGCAGAATTTTTTTTGTTGTGGTTTCTGGCATTTAATGTAATTCAAATAAATTCTTTGATTACTCGGTCATTCCATACACATTTGAGCATTTGTACCAGGACTTTAAATTTTCATCATTAAAAGTGTTTTGACAAAATGATCAGTGGCACAAAAATATCACTTATTCGTTGTGCTGGCAATATTTCTTAATATCATTATTTAACAAAAAAAATTTTTTGTGAAAAACCAAAATATGTTTTCCAAATAAAGTTCGACTTCTTTAGGACCCTGGGCCACTAAAATAAGAATTTTTAACAGATAGCTATATAAGAAAAATAAGCCTCTATAAACCTTTAACTTCAAGCATAATCAAAATAATAGATAAATAATAGATAATTAATGGATTTGAAAATGACCACATCAGAGTTCAGTCTGAAAAATTAAATTTCTTTCCCTGATAATCTCACAGCTTAATACCAAATTTCAGAAAAAGAAGCCAGACAAACAGAATTGCGAAAATGAAAACCACACACAGCATTATAATATTTGTGACTTGCAGCATACTTGAATAATAGTTGATCTATGAGATTCAAGAGTTATGAAGGTGAAAAAAATATTCTAAATTGTAATAGAAAAATAAAAAACTCAAGTCGCCAATGGACACCTGCAAATAAATTATGGCTCTGAAGACTTGTCTTAAATTCAACAAAAAATAGTCAAAATATTTCCCAATATTACTAAAATTGCAACATAATTAAAGAAAATTTTCTTAAGAAAAATTTTTAAACATGCAAAATTCTGGAAATACCTTGTGCAAAAATTGTTGATACCCAAAATTAAAGATTACATAATATTCAGGTCCAACAAAAAAATTTATATATAAATACTGAAAAAAATTCAAGAAAATTTTGTTTTTAAGCCTAAAATAGTTTCAGGGCCCGTACACGAGGTGGCCATATGGGTAAAAAAATATCTTCTATGGCTTTTTAACTTCATGTAGTAATTTAAAAAAAAATTAATGAACAGATCAAACATTAAACAAAATCTCTGCAAAATCGAAAAACAAATTCTTCAAAAATTTTGACAAATTTATGGTCCTGGGCCCGTAAAGCAAGAGCTTTCAGTAGGTGATGGAAGCTAAATAACATTTTTAAAATGTGACATACCTAATTCATCAATAACATTTTCAGGATAATCGGAGTTTTTGAGAAAAATCTCAAAAATTGATTTTTACTATTTTTAAATCATAATTAGGCCCAGGAATCCAAACAACAGTTTTTAGCAAAACGCCATGAGTCAAGATACTTTCCTTTGAACAGATTTCGCAAAATTCTAAAAGATTGGGCGAATTCATATTATTCAATGCTTCAGAAATGATTAAAAAAAAATGAAATTGACCTAATGAAATTTTTAGATACCCTAAAGATTTTTGAAGCGATTAAGTGTGTATATTTTACTTAATAACTTATAGATTGATAAAAATTGATCAAAAGTTTTTTTTTTCTTTATGAAAAAATAAACAAGTGTAATTGTATCCTTATAGATGCCCCTCCCCTATTTATATTGGTATCATAATCGTAATAAATAAACTTGCTGCAAAATATCAACTCACATAACTACTATTAAAATCAAACCAAATAACTGTTAAATGAACTTCCTCAAAAAATGACTTTGTAGAGTTTTCTTTTTCTACAATGATTATTCAGCTATTCCGTTAATTTTTTTTATAGATGATTTAAGAAGCGCAAACCTGTGTAAGAATATCGAAGTTAAAATTTTATTACCAAAATATTTGATTGTAACCAAATTTTCAAGACCTTTATTCTTTAAAATATAATAATCTTGCTTATCATTAATGAACCTTTCGCCTTAGCAAAAGCGATGTTGTGGCCTCAGAGAAGAGGACCATTACAGATGCAGGCTCACCGTCTATGCCCAACCTGACACTATAACGCCATTTAACATCTGTGGATGGAGCAGCCTTTATAAGTTGCTAGCAAAGAGTTTAGGCTCCTATACTCATTAAACAAACAAAAACAGTAGAAAGACCGGTATCCGTCTCCATAGAGCAGATATGCCCTTATTCCTTAAAAGAATTTTATGACTTTAGGAAAATAGAAGTTTCAGCCTCAGTAATGATCTTAAAGAAGGAATTTTTATTGGACATTTCTTATTCTTTTGGGAAAAAAAAAGATTTCTGTTCTATGAAAGGCTTGCCTGCTTTCAAAATGAAATTAAACTATGCTAACCAAATTTCTTACTTCTTGGTAACACCCCTAGTGATCAATATAAATTTGTAACATTTAAAATATTTTTTTCAAACTGGATACCATGGGTTACACCTAAGAAAAAAACATTATATATATACTATGTGATGTGTCATAAAACAGTCAGTGTTGACTATCTCAAAGTGATTCATGTAAAAAAGGAAAAATATCCAAACCTCAAAAAATGGTGTATCAATATGAAAATTAAAATGAAATCCAAAGTACCTATGGTCTAGAAAAATTTTCAACCCGTTTACCCGTGTAGTTTATAAGCAGTCCATTACTAAACCTCTTCTTATTTGTAAAAACTATGAAATAAATACAAAATTAAAAATTAATTAATTCCTTCACGCACACTAAATTCTTTAAGGTAAATGCAGAGTCAAAGATGATACATTGTCTGACAGCAAAGAATAAGAGTTCAAAAATGAATTTATTAGGAAGTTGTTGGAAAAACTTACAAATACAACAACCCATTCGCTTAGCAACTTACCACAACCTTCCATGGCAATATTGTTGAAGGGTTGGTAGAAATATAAAACCAACTGTTCATTGTAATGTAAGGGTAAAAACACTGTTATTGTTCAAGATCGCAAAAGCTTTGTTAATGCTGCAAGAAATCTAATAGTAAGCACAAAATTCTTCCACTTACGAGGCCGATATTATAGCATATAAAAATACCAACCCGGTTGATAATATATATGTAACAAATAATCAAAAATATATGTGATCCAAGTATCTGAGAAAAAGAAAAACCAACCATGATATAGTACAAAAAAAAAAGTTTTTTGTCAAGATACCCATCTCCCAGATATTCAACTGAACAAAATTTTTCAGAATATAAACCACTTACTAATTCATTTGCAATAAAAACGTAATAATCGGGATGTGGGTAATTACCAACCATAAGGATAAAAACTTCCTTACCAAGTCATTATAAACAAATTATAGGAAAAAAAATCGCTGAACTAAATTTTCAGTAAGATCACTTTCTTATATAATGGAGAAATTGCTAATTCAAATCAAGAGCATCAGAGCTGGAGATACCAAAGCCTCTTGATTTCTTTCAATTTTAGTTCTTCAACAAATCAATCGTTTTAAAGTTAAAATACAGAACTATATAAATTATGATTTTGAATCAATGGAAAATGTCCTACTGTTTTCACAACACTTTAATCTCAGTATGTTGATTCGCAATCTACTATTTCTGTCTAATATCATTTTAAAGTATAAAATTCGTCTCTAATTTATTTAAGGTAAAACAGCTTGAAATGCACTACCTCTTTCGATAAATCACTTGTGTAACTAAAATTTTCCTGTGGAATAAAAAGTCATCTTATATTTATATCTAAGAAAGTGTCAAGATAAATCTTTTTTAAATCACGTCGGCAATATGCTGCATATTTTTCATATTTCAGAGCCCTGCGTCACATAAGTTATGTCAGATTTTTTTATTCTTTGGAGAACTCAATAATCCCAATTCATAATACAAGGCAATTCTTTGGGCAAGTTCCAAAAATCTAGTGCATCTAAGAGGCCATTTGTTTCAACCTAAACCCTTTGTATTCCATTAGTTTTATGCAAAATTTAAAAAAAAAGTAATTAAAAATTTGAAAAAAATTACAATGATATTGCTTTTAGTCCTTGTTTTGTTGGACTTTGGACCCAAGAAACATAGATTTTTCAATAGGTGGCCATAAGGGATATGAAATACCCTCATTAGTTTTTTTACTTCACGTAATATTTAAAAATTATTATTAATTTTAAAATTATTATATTAATATTTAAAAAAAAAAAAACTAATAAGTGACTTTTGATAATTTAAAAAATTGTTGTAATAAAATTCAGATTACTATTTTTTGTCGTTTTCAAATCATTAATCCGGCTCAACCCGTTATACTAGAATTTTTGGCAGGTCATCTATAGGTCAAAAAATTCCTGCTCTAAGCCTTTAACATGAAAAAAAAGTCAAAGAAAGGGTTTTATTGAAAGTTTAAAAATGTTGAATTTAAGCCTAAAATGACTGCACTGCATTTAAACATAGTACCAATAAAAGGGGAATTTTTCAATAATTTTAAATTACAGACTGATAGAAAAAGATGTGTGCTTTTTCAGGACACTTTACCAGGAGTGTAAAAATTGGTATGAAAAAAGATTTGACGATATATTTATTCAATAATATTTAATATTTATTTAATATTTATTATATTTATTAAATATTACCAAAAGGTTTACCTGTATAAGGAACTATCTCTTGCAACTCTTCTAAACCTTTGACTAACTTGTGATACCAAGCAGATCTCATCAGTCAATAGATTACGTAAAATTATAAGCAAAATTTCATCAGTTAATCTCTCCATTATATTCAGTTCATGACCTAATAGGAAAAAAAAAATGAATTAGTAATTCGTAACCACTAAGTATGAATGCACGAAAGTAAAAATAATTTCATCACCATCATCATCATCATCATTTTTAATGTCTGCCAATGGTGCAAAAATTTCAAAGAAAATCAATGCTTACTGCAAGACTTTGTCTTAATATGTTAACCTGTATAACAGAAGGTTTAAACACTTGATGAAGTGTAGGAGTAAAGTTTGTACAGTTGGATACCCTTCTAAATGCCAGATTACTTACAGTAATATATAAACCAGGATATTTTATCATAGGGCAACACACTTGTTACCAAGGTTAACAACCATCACTTAGAAAACAATAAAAACCGTCTCACCAGGCACTAAACTAGTAGTTGCCATGTTCTACTATAAGATTATGAGAAAAAAAAAAACCCTTTTTACCCTAATTAAAAATCAAATCAAATTAAAGATATTTTGAAAGCATTTTTTTTTAATGTTATTTTATTGCTTGTTATATATCTGAGAGCATTATAATTTTACAGCTTCTAATTTTTCAAAAAAAAAAAAAAAAGAATCATTTATATGCATATACTGAACCGTAGCTAAAAGAAAAATTTTTTACAGGGCTAATTAGTTACTTACTTCACTAGAAAAGATCTTGACTAAAGCATTAAAAATTATTTATTGTATGCATATGAGGTTAACTAAATAATGATATAAATTAGGAAAAAAAACTATGGTCTTTAGACAATTTTTAACTCCAAAATAAGTTTGGTTAATAAAACTGATTCAGTTCTCCAAAATTGCATTACATAAAGGCATTTGAAGGCATTGGTTTGCAATGGTATTGAGCAATTATAGAGAGATTCTAATCATGATTTCAGTAAGAAAGTCCTTGGAATTTAGAAAATTTCTCTGAGGCAAAAAATTGTTGTGGTAAAACCACTATATTTTCTGAGGCATATTTATGCCACAATAAACCCTCTAATTTACATCAAAGTTTGTTTTCTTTTCAATATTTCCCTCTTTGTTTTGGCTTCTTACAAGACTTCTCAAGTTTTTCAGCCTCATCACCACAAGCATAACATTCTAAACCCTGGTGTATATGTTTCTCTGCGGACCAGAGTCTACAGTTCCTACGACATTGTGGTGGGCTAAGGTGGCTATAACTCTCGCATTTTTAACACAAAAAATTTTATATTTTATAAAACTCTTATACTAATGATCTGATTGTTTTGTTTTGTGACGTCTCCGCACGCTTGATTGCCACCATTGTTGTGTTCTCTTTTCCAGCATGATTTTTCATTATACATTTCCTTATTAAATTATTGGTAAGTAAACAGGAGAAATTATGAACAAAAAATTCAAAACAATCATATTAAAACGTGTGTATGTTGTATGAAAGAGAAAACGGCAATTAAGATGATAAAAGATTTTCGAAAAGTGATCAAAAGAAAGTATTGTGACTCATCATCATCATTAACAAAATCAAAGAAGATTATTGTAAACCTGCTTTATTATTCTCCCAAATATTTTTCGTTTTTCTTAAGACAACTGTAAGCCAAGAACAAAGATCTTGCCAACACCATTGGTTTATAAAATTTACTTAGTTACATTACGACACTGGCTCTGACAGTATTTTGTTTTCTTTGTGCCAATGCTGACAAAAAAGGCATATCAGTGGAGAGCAGAACAAGGAACTTATATACATAAGTACAGGATTTAAAACTTAAAAGAAAAGTGCCAAAATGTTTTAAGGATCACAAACAAAGAAAAATTCACATAACTGCTAAAACCTATGAACTTATTATCCAAAGACAGGCTTGTATTAATGATATGCCTGAAGACTTTAAAACAGACAGGATTAATAACGTAAATATTTCATCAATAATGACAATTTTCATTAATTGCTACTGGTATTGCATTGTATTGCATTGATACCAAGGCAGCTGCCCCTTTCAAGTCACCAAGGTCAAACATATGATAAGGCGAGTAATGCTGGAAAAAAATCAGGAATTGCTTTGCAAAAAAAGGAGGTACCAAAAGATATACAAACCCATTGTCATGTACACTCATTGAGCATTTCAATCAAGAACACCTGCCAGATCATGAATATTCTTAATGATGCTTTAGGGAATATGTCTAAACTTAAAGAATTTTGATGGTTTTTGTTTGACTGAGGAAGTGGCATTCACTTAAAACAGATGGTAAAATTTTAGGCTAAATATTTTAAGCATGATTTAAATAAACTTATTTAAGATAAATTCAGGCAATTTTGATGAATTTAAATAACGATATTTGTGGTATTTACAGGTAGTTGCATGTTAATATCAATTAGGGGGTATATATATATATTCATTTTATCTCAATTTAAACTATCAATTAAGAATAAAATGACAGAAATCTCTAATATAATTTGCCCTTTAAAATTAAAAATTTTACGTTTGTATATATTCAGAATAATCTTCTTGTTATTACAGCATACATTTCAGTGGGTAGAAACAAAAGCAGAAATGCATTAAACCAAAACAAACTCTACCAAAATAAAACAAAAATTTGAACTAAGTTGAAAGAAAGAACATATTAAAATATTTAATAATCCTCATCTTTGTCACTCTCACTAGTGTTATCATAAGCCAAAAATTCTACATATTCTTCTGAAAAAACTTCAACCCGCCATTGAATTTCGTACTCCAATATTCAACCATAATGATAAGGATTCAGAATAACCAGATGATAAGCTGAAGCTTACCAGAGGAATACTACATAATTGCATTGACTCAAGTAGAGTTTTAGGGTGGAACGACATGGTGGTAACAGCGCTAAATCGATGATTTTATTCTCTTTCCTATACTTTTTTCTAACATGCCTTGTTTAGTTCAATACTCTTGCACCCATAAAGCTTACATTTAACAAACTTTTGGAATGACACAATCCAATTGTTCTTTATCTTTAAAGGTTGTGACAAATGATTCTTTAGTATTGTTTTCCTTTACCAAAGAATAATCGTTTCCTGTGTTGCTGCATGGAATCCGACGAGGGCTTTTTTTTATCTCTTGGAAAATGGTGCTTGTCAAGACGAACACACTTTCTATTTTTACCACAACCATAGTCATAAAAGTTTGGAAATAGAATCAATGCCATAGCAAATACTAAGATGTTGGTGTATCCGGAGATGGTGACCTGCTGAGTATTTTAGAGTAATTGTTGCCTTGTACTGCATCAAGTGTATGTAAGATCACTTTAGCGTCAGCCTCTTCTTGATATTACTGGTTAACTGATTTAGACGTCTTAAGATGAAATCAAAAATGATGTTAATGAGACAGCTTTTGCTTTCGTTATTCTTTATGAAGGATAAAAAAGAATCTTGGATTTGACTGACTTAATAGAGATCTTTGAAGAATTACCTTTGTTGTTTCTTTTAGCTGTTTTGATGATGAAACATGAGTCCATGGATTAAAACATTTATTTAATAATCTTAAAGAATTGCGCCGCATACACAAGTTAAAAAATAATAATTCAACAGATGGCATGTGTGCGAAACAAATAAAATAAAATTCTATCCTAACAAAAAATATCTGACAAAAACACTAAATAGTATTAAAAAGGAAAATAAGCATACAATGCTAACTGGTGATTTTAATTATAATCTGTTAAACTATGATAAAAATAAAACTATAAATGAATTTCTAGATATTATGCTCTCGGATTGCTGTTAACCACATATATTATATCCTACTAAAATAGTAAATAAATTAATGCCACCACTCGTGGATATATTTTTTAATCACGTTGAAAATAACCCTATAAGTGCTTAATAAGTGTTCAACCTAATATTTCTGACCATATGCCGAACTTCCTTAGGTTATTTGCCAAAAGTTTAATATAAAGGATTGAAGAAAATTAAGATAAAAAAGAGAGACTTCTCAAAGTTTAACAAAGAAAAAATTCTTATGGACCTAGGCTCAATTATGCTATGTTGTAGTAATAACACTGTGGAGATACTAAATGCTAACTTTAATACCCTAAAAATTAAGTCGTTGAGACTTTTGACAGATATGCCCCTATTAAGGTACTAAGAAAATGAGAAACAAAAAACACTCAGCAAAAGTATCCTAAAATCAATAAAAATTAAAAACAAACTATTTGAAATTAATGAAATGTCTAGATCCTTTATGAATGAATATAAATTACACAGAAACGCGATCAATACATTAATAAGAAAGAGTAAAGGTACTTATTATAAATAATGTTTTACAAGCTTTGGACCAAAGTTCTTTTTTCAAAATATTTGAAAAATCCAAATGAAATGAGTGTTTATAGACTGACCAATATGAAATTAGATTACTCTTGAACAATTTGGATAAATCTTAATCAACTGACATGTATAATACTACTATTACACTTTTAAAATTAGGCAAAGACAAATTATCAACAGCACTGTGACATCAATAATTAAAGCTTTCGTCTTTGGAATTCTTCCAAATAAATTAAAGGGTGCATGTCCTTCCAGCCCATAGCATACATAAGGGTGAAAGCTTTTGAAAACCATAAGATAACATGCTGTGTATTCTTAGATTTTGCAAAAGCTTTTGATACAGTAAATCATGAAATTCTTCTAAAAAAACTTAAATATTATGACATTGTAATGAGTCAAATCTCAGATATCCGGAGAATAATCACCATTGTTTCATTAATCAAAGGTCAATCAACAAAACGTTAAATGTATATATAGTGCCTGCACACACTGTATGGCGGCAAAATTGCTAAAAAAAAGTCCCCTTTGTGGGCGTTAAAAGTTAAGTGAGTGTCATTGGTTATAGTCCTTGAGCCACTGTAAGCTGTGTCGCTCCCGCCTTGATCGCCTTAGTTCCTCTGTTGGTGGTTGTGTGTCCAGTTGTTTGTTGGCGTCATTGTCGGTTTTTGGAGCATTCTGATGGACCTCGATCGCGTAGTTGTCATCTAGGGTGTCTATTGGCAGCAGTCCGTAGTTGCTTGGTTTTGTAGTTCGATATTTATATCATCTTGTTTCTCTCTTCTGACGAATTACTTGCATTTCTGGGCTTTACTTTTCAGCCGTTACTTGGTGTCCTTTCACATTTTTTACAGTATCGGGGTCAAGTTGGTAAAGTGGTTATTCTTTACTTGGCTTTTATTTTATGTGCTTTTACTTTTTGAGTACCTGGTCGCTTATATGTATGGTGTGTGGTTTGACATATGCTTTTGCGTAATTGTTGGATTTTACCTTCTGATTTTGTGTCTCCTTTCGTTTATGTGCGTCTTTTAAAGCCTTCTCGGACTTTTATTTTTGGTATGTGTGGCAGCCGAAACTTCTTCCCAAAAGTAGTTCAGCGTGTGCGTGTCCGGTTGTGGGGTGTGGTGTATAGTTGAAGTGCTTTGTTTAATTTTGCCTTGGGGCTGGGTTTGTTGCCCTTTATTAGTGAGGTATGCAAAGACTTTTTGCAGACTTTCATGAAAGCCTCTGTTAATTCGTTCATCTTAGGGTCGTCAGTGCTGTGGGTAGGATGATGATCAATGCATGCCCACTTAGAGTATTTTTGTAGGCTGTGATTCTTTTTGCCATTAAAGGGTGGGTGATGTAAACTGAAGATACGAATATATTGTGTGAATAATGTAGGTTTTCATTTACCTAAAATAAACAAGAATATACATCACTTTCCCCTGCTCACATAAATATAGTGGCATATTAAAAACAAATACGAAGT
>JAUZNK010062049.1:0-14812 GCA_035046665.1 Euphysa ruthae
TGATAACAATAAAATGACGATGGAATCTACATCTACATCTACTTCGGTAAAATTACATATATCAACCCCAACCTATTTCAGTACGCTTTTTGGTTCAGGTATTGAATTCAACTCGGTTTTCGGAGATTTCAGGTCTGCTTGCTTTTCGCATTGATCGTAACTTCGAGTAAAGTCATTCACATCCGAAGCTAAAAAATACCAAAAGAATCTTTGCGCCAAAGTCGAATTTTTACCTTTGTGTGCAGCCATAGCCTTGCAATGTTCTGACTCACCAATATCTTTGTGAATATGGCTCACTATTTCGATCTGTCGATTTCGTTCATTGATGACGAGTCTCTTGAAATAATAAAGATGACCAACTTTCAACTGAAATTTCTTTACAGCACGTCTAAAGTTAGATTTCGCACCATAATCTTTGTGTGGAATTGTAACTGGACAGGTTTTAGATCTCTAATATTCTTCAATTTCGTTAAATTCAAAATGTTTTCGACTTCGTGTTTTATTTACGTCCTTTTCTTCTGCCATTTTTGTGCTTACTAAATTCTTTTTGTTTACATGTTCCATTTGTTCGATTCAAACATAATTTTCAATGCAATGACTTCAAATTCACATTTAATATGACTTCATTAACTTAAGAAGATTTAAAGTCTTATTTTTCCAGTAAAATAAGACAATGCAATGACTTCAAATTCAGATTGAATATGACTTGATTAATTTAAGAAGATTTTAACTTTTATTTTCCCAGTAAAATAAGACATTCTCAAGTTTTAAAAGTCATAAATTTGGAGTTTTAAGAAGAAATTATTCAAAAAATTAACATTATCAAGTCTATTATTCTAGGAGTCCTAATTTCCTGCTCCGATCATATTTTCCGAAATTATGACGTCAAGGGTCATAATTTCCCAGTAAATGAAGACTCCGAAGTCATAATTTCCTGGGGTCATAATTTCCCGCGACACCGGTTCAAGAAAAATAAAGATTTTGCAGTCGATAAACAAATACCTTTCAATAATAGATTTATTGAAAGTCCAAAAAAGTTAGTCTATAAAATATTTTTAATATAATAATTCTTTGAAGAACTTTTGGTTTTTTCTTTTTTTCGCCAATTTTTTTCAGTTCATATACTCTTTTTTTTTACAGTTAAGAAATTTATTTTATTATTTGTTCCATAAAATATTCATAGTAATTGTTATAGTGAGTTCAATATCAGATAGAAGAGTAACTAGATAATGATATAATGTATTTTCGACAGTGATGAAATACTTAATTTTCTCCTAAAATGTTTTGATACAATGAAAATCTTTGATAACTTTGTTGGACTTAGTAGTTATGGGAATTTTATAGGGTGAATTACAGATATGACGATAAATAAGTTAATATGATGAAATCAGCAAATGGCTGTATCACTAGAGTTAAACCTCAGGTCTCGATACCCATATACAAACGTAAGTGGTATAATGGAGTGCTGTGTTGGCACTACTGCTGAGAGTTCATTTTTAATAATACATAAATTGGTGATTGCACTATCTTGGCAGATACAGATATATTGACAGACACTGCAAAAATTATTAACAGCGTGTAAATCTCATATAAGCAGAGGAAAATGGCTATGCATCAAACCATTAAGACAGACAAGGCAAACTCTATACTATTGAAGCTCATTAACACTCATATATTTTATTATCATTTTTTTGCCCGTCAGATGTTCTTTTCATTCTACTCTCGTTTGGTCTAAACGTCACAATGTGGATCTGTGGTGCAGTGGTCTAAGGCGCCGGATTATGAGTCCTTAGAGGAAAGGTATGTGTTCCGAGACCACTTGATATCTGCGTTTACGGTGAACCCACCATCAAATTTCGCGAAATAAATTATAGCAAAATTTAGATGGTATATATCTGTTATCGTCTTGTGTCCCAAATTCGTAATATAAGCTATTCTACAAAAACTTGTCGCCTATAAACGTTATAATTGTATTCCATATCTTTCAAAAACAGCATTTTATGTTTCAAGATATAATGATAATGAAGTACCAAATAATCTTTATTTCGTGCTCTTTATTTCATGTTTCATTTTGTGTACTAAATCAAAGTAAATATAAATAACGTTTTTTGTTTTACAATATTGCCATGTAAGTTCTTGGTGGAACTGCGACAACTTTTTTATTGAATATCTGGAGCTGGAGGAAGAACAAATAACTAAAAACAACTAACCTGACAGCATAATTAAGAATAATAAAGCAATCGATTGCTGCTTCAAAAGGAAAGAAAAAATTTGCAAATTTCTAAGATATTTTTATTATAATAAGTAAAAATTAACTACCAGCAAAATAAGCATTTGTTATGTTATGTATAATAAATCAATCTCCTTGACCAAGTTTTCGAAAAAACACTCAAAAAGGAAAAGCATGAAAATAATATTTGTTTTCTAAAATATAGTCAATGATAAAGCAGATAGCCATTCCCATAACCTAAACATTTAGATAAATTGCTGTTAATCTCATCTCGAAACAGGGAAAATAATGCTTTTTTTTTTAAATAAGTATTGATTTGTTATGTAAAACAAGTGATAGAGCAAGTGTTTCCATTTTTCAACAACGTAAGGTCAATCTCTGGAAAGGGAGTTGCACATGTTCTTTTTGTAAATAGTTCTTTTTCTAATTTTATCTTATTTTGTATATTTTTTGCATTACTATCTTAATTTTATTAAAAAAATAAAAAAAAAAAAAAAAAAAAAATTCTTAGTATATATTAACCTTGATTTTCTAATAATTTTTCTTTTTATTATATTACATGTACTATGATTTAACTAACGTTAAATATAAGATTGAATTGAATTGAAACTGTCATTCTGCGCAGGAGGAACACGAAAGTTCTTCAAGGTTTATTTTGTTTTGAACTAAATTTATTTATGTTATTTTTTAATCAACTTTTCCTCTCCAAAAATAAATCTAACCACCGAACAAATTGGAATCTACAATCAAAATAAGAATAAATTCTGGACTCGGGAAAAATGCCAAAATTTGACAATTTAAAAAAAAAATTTGTTAGCAGCATTGTAGTTGAAATTTTTTTTTTCTCGTTTTCATGATATAAGCTCACATCAAGTTGAAAGCCAAAATCAAATTTGCTCTGCTCTTTTTATACAAACACTTCCATCAAATTAATAGCCCCTAAAAGATGAAATTCCCCTGTGCATACCATTATTTGTCAGAGGGGACTTAGTTAATAATTTTTTGTAAAAACAATTAAAAACTTCACCTTTCAGTGTGTTTATTCAATAAATAATTTCAAATCATGTAATAATAGATATACCAATATCTATATATACTATACTCTTTTTTCTATAAGTAACTAACATTAGCTCCAGTACTCAAAGTTGCTTATGATTGTCAGATCTTCAGCACTAAAAGTTGCTTTACAGTTGTTTAGTCACTGAAAAAATTTAATGGTATAAACTTTTAAAAAAGAAAATTTCAAGGAAGGCTGGAGACTTGGCCTCTCTGGGGACGAAAAGAAAAACTAAATTTGATTTACAGTAACTTAAGATGACATATGGTTGCTTGTGCCAACAATGTTGAGTACTGAAAGTTGTTTACTATTTTAGCTGTCCAGTACTTGTTGCTTATAAAATGGTTGCTTATATAAAAAAAGAAGAGTGTAGTAGAAATTTTTAAGCTGTTTTTAACCTAATTTGTTCAAAAAGATTTTTGCAACTTTTGTAGAAATCGTGGAGAAAAAATATCAAATAATTGGTTTTACTTGTTAACTGACTGTCATTATATCCAACATATGATAAACTATTCTTTTATTCCACAGGAAATATCTTTTTTCAGCGTGTTTAGTACAGGAAAAAAGCATGTGAAAATATGCGACACCATAACGAGTAATTGATACATTGAAAGTCATATAACTTGAGAAACTTTTTTAAGCTTGTGTGGCAATACCAATGAAATGGGGTGTCATAGCTATTATGTATCTTCGAGAAAACGTACCTAAAATAATAACACGATGTCATATGGTAATTAATGATAAAAGAAAACTGCAACTGGATTCTACAAACAGAAAATTACCAGTGATTATTATACAATAAAGCAAAATAGCAAAATAGAAGAAATAGAAGAAATAAATTAAGTATTAAAATTAATTTTTATTTGGTTTTGATCTATCGGAAGAATATTTTAAATATAAAAAAGTAGATGTTATAGTATAACGTATACATAGAGTGAAAAAAAAAAAAAAAATGTTTTTAGTTAAAAATATATTCCAATTTAAAATGATTTTAAATTTAACTTTTTATACTATTCATAAAACACTCACTTTTATTTAAAGGCACGAAATTAAATATCAAAACAATAGATTTGCAATGGAAAATTTCGTGGTTCAAATCCAATCGAGAGCAAAAACAAAAAACTTTCGTTATCTATTGTTGCCATAGCACAAATGGGAGCTTTATATTGAGCCACTGCCCGATTCGATAATAAGATCATACAAATCTTCCGAATTAAAAAAGTTCATATTTAATGAAAACACAATCTGATGTTTAAGAACATTCGAATGGAAATTTTATAATTATTTTGTTTAACGTTAAAAAAAAAAAAATGATCTGACTACAGTATTGAAATTAATTTTGTTTGGTTTTGATTTGGTAACTAACAACAAATATATCATCTCTATTGTCTCGATAAAATTATACTCTACTGTTCAAATATTATTAATAATGAAATGGGGAAGCGAGAAAAAATATTTAAAAATGGGCACAAATTCAGCCACGATTTTCGGCAACAATTTTGACTCCAATATCGGCACTAATTTTCAGCGGAGTCAGCAAAGTACAAAAAATTTCCTTATTTAGAGAATTTTTCGTGCTATTACCAAATAAACTCAAGTTTTCGCAATGATTTGTAGTGAAAGGCAAAAACTACTTTTTCAAAATGATAAACACTCCTTATCCTTATAGTGGTCCTCATAATGACCCAAATATTGAATATAACAAAAAAAATTTTTTTTTTTTTTAGTTGTATGAAAAAGAAAAGTTTTCCCTGAAAGAATATTGCAGAAAAACTTTCTTGTGATAGAATATTCCACAAAAACTTTCCCGTGATAGAATATTCCACAAAAATTTCAAAAAAGTTATAGAGTCTATATCTCACCAAGAAGGCTCTTATCGCACTAATAATGACATGAATAAACAAAGAATAAATATAGGTTTTTCAGAACTGATTTTGTAACAATGACATGCTACTATTATATGCACATATCCTAAAAACAAAGAAAATAATCGAATGCCTTGTATGAGATTTAAACCATCTGTAAGAGAATTAACTTCCGTACATTTCATCTAGCATAGGTTTGTTATTTAAAAATTTTATTATTTTTTTTTTTTTTCAATAAATCACCAAAAAAGTTTTGTACTAAATTTATAATTGTACTCATCTCTTTAACCTGTCTCCCATTTTCACAAACTTGCAAGTATTTCTTTGTGAAATTGTTACATTCATTGAAGATGCTTGCAAAATTTTTTGTTTTCAATTCGTCTCCTTTAAATTCAAAAGTCGTTATCTAATAATCTAAAAATCTCCTCTTTATTCCAGAATTTGTAAAGCTATACATAAATTCCACGAAATGTTTTTTTTTTCTACCAAGGTATCAAACCTTAAAATTTAAAAATATAATCTAAATAGATTTCACCAAACTAAAACTAAAATAAATCCTTTTTTAATTAATTTTTTCTTGGTAATTATTCTGTTCACCAAAGTATCTGTTTCACATATTGTTTCCAAATAACCTTTATCTATAAATTATTCATTTAGTAAATCTGATATAAAGATTATAATATTATAAATATATAAATCCTATCTTCTCAGTGACCGTCTTTAGCCTCTCTCTCTCTCTGGGAAATTACCAAAAAAAAAAATTAATAAAACGATTAATATACATACCAGATTTTCTTTCTTTGCGACCTCTTTACAATAAGTTTCGCCAATGAATTTTCGGAAATAGTTAATTGTATATTTTGCAACAGTTTGCGTCTCTGTGATTACTTTTTTACTGAGATAAATCATTGATATAAGCGATTTGGCATCGTTATTTTGATCAACTATGTCATTAAGATTTTGTGAAAACATTTCATATGAAAGATATTCGCTGTTTGTTCGAATCATATTAATAATTTCATCTTCACAACTCTAATAAAAGTAATGGAATTGCACATTTTAGACTAGACATGCGTATATATAAAACTTTTCATTTTGCTAAAAAGATCAAATGTGATTTCCCCTTAACCCTATTAGCCATGGGCTTTTTTGCCTGTGTAGCCATGAAGTAGGAAGTGGCGGGGTGGGAGGGGGTGCTTTCCGCCACCACCCCTAGAAAATATTTCATTTTCCGAAAGCGAAGTAAATTTCAGGAAATTTCACAAATTTTTGCCTCAAAATAAAAATTTATGCCTAAATGAAAAGGCCGCGGGAACTTTTTGCCAACCCCCACACCCATATGGCTAATAGGGTTAAAAACTACCAATGTTCTTAAAGAACTATTACTATAATTATGGAATGTTGATGAGCAAAGATTGGCGTAATAAAGCTTCTCTATTTACTGACTGCTAACATTTAACAATCGGTATCTTTACAAAGACTTTAATTCGAGACTTTCGAAAAACAATGAATTTGCATTAAATTCGATATTTTAAGTTGCTGTTATTTTATATTAAAAAAAATTGTCATTCGCTACAAGGCATATCAAAGATAAATGAAAGATCACGTGGAGTCTAACCAGACAGCGAGGCTAAATAAAACTGAAAACATTTTTCTTAAAAATGTTCAGGTTTGTAAAATACTAAAGCAAACAAGACTGACAACCGAAATATTATATGTTTTGTAACTTGTTTTGAAAAATGGATACTTTCTTTGTGTTTTTATGAAGAAAAAAAAGGTATGCCCTTTTTATTTTAAACTTTTTTGGAAAGTTTATTATTTTCCAGTTATAGTAATAAATGTGTCTATTTTCATTTTAAATAACACTTTTTGAATTTAGAAGCCAGTTATAAACATCGTTGTTGTATTGAAACTGAAGTGAAATAAAAAACAAAATGAAAAGCTGGGGTCAAAATTTGTCTTTGGTGTTGAGGTAAAAAAAGAGACAAATTGTTGAAAATAATTTTTTGGTACTGTTGTTCTTTTTGAAGCCTTGCATGTTGTTATTTTCACTTTTTTGGCTAGCTAAACCCAGCTAACCTGTTAGCTAGCTACATAAAGTAAATACCTTTTAGACTAACTGTACCATATAGGCAAGATAGTCAATAAAATCAAAAAATTTTAGGAGTCGTATCCTTTATCAGGACTGGTACACCAAATAAATAATGCAAATTCACAACCTTAAAACTTCCAGGCTAAATAAGACGTATATAAAATTATAATTAAAAAGCTTTGCTGTCTTGGCTCATTGATTTCGGTTTGGTTAATTTTTTTGTTGTAGAGTGGTTTGAAATTAGGTGCGCAAAATTACTCGAGCAAATTGGAATGAGGACTAAATGAAGGAAGCAATTGTGAGTGTTTAAAATAAAAAAACGTGATTAAGCAAAGAAGGTGATTCCTTTAACGTATTTAAAAGGAGTATATACAGAACAATAAATAGATTAATTAAAAATGAGTCGAACAACTAATTAATTACACGCAAACAAACTAGGACGCCAGCGAACCGTATTATCCGCACAAGAAGAGCAAGATCTTGTTTCATATATTATTAAAATGGTTGAAGTTTTCTATGGACTAACCATTATGGACATTCGGAAAACAGTTTTTGATTATGCTGAGAAAATACAAATTAAGCATCCTTTCTGCAAACAAAATAAAATGGCTGGTAGATATTTTGTAAAAGGTTTTATAATACGTAAACCTGAGCTATCGCTTCAAAAGCCAGAATTTATTGCTTTAAATGAGTCTTTGAGTTCAAAAAGACTTCTGTTGATCAGTACTCTGAAGATTTATACCAAGTTATAGAAAAATACATCTTAGAATGTCATGGAATTTTCAAATGTGATCAATCAGGTTTAACATGCACTCCAAAACCTCCTAAAGTCATTGCATCAAAAGCGGGTTGTCGAATGAAAACGAATGAAGCCAGACCTAATTGACTACGCTTCTTCTTTAGAGATAGGTCGTTGTTTTGACAATAGCTGGATCGAAAAAGATCTGTTCATGGATTATGTTAGTCATTTTGTGAAATATGTTAAACCTTCGAGAACAAATACGGCGCTTTTAATAGATGATGGTCACAAACCACACACCAGGAATATTGACCTTATTGATTTTTCTCGTCAAAATGGAATCATTAATTTATCTTTGACACCACAAAAATCTCAAAAATTGCAACCACTTGATCACAGTATTTTTTCAAACCGTTAAAATGTGCCTGTAACGCAGCATATTAAACGTGGATGCGAAAAAATCCTGCTAGGAGAATTACTGACGATAAAATTTGGGGAAATATTCATTAAAACATATTTAGAATCAGAAAAATGAGATGTTCCGGAATTCTTCCGTTTAATCAAAACATTCTTCCAGAAAGCTAAATTTTGTTAAATATATCCGTGATTACTTCTGTGTAAACAGGTGCTAACAACGCTTTAGATCGACCATCAAATAACTCTTTAATAGAAAGTCCACCAAAGACTGTTTCTGTTCCACCTGCGGATTTAACATTCAACAACATTCTCAAAGTAACTGTCATTAACTCATCACTCGCTAACAATACAAAAAAGCTTTATTGATTTCCAAAGAAAAACCAAAAACTAACATAGTGACAAAAAATCTAACAAAAGAAAAACCTCCACTGCGGAATTTGGCCAGAATTCAGTGGACACGGAATGTTTGATGTGTGGTCAAAGTGGTCAAATTTGAAACCTGCGGAAGATTGTGTTCAATGCATTAAGTGTAAATTACGGTATGATGAAGAGTGACGCAGTAACTTTTCACAATAAAGAGTAACCTGTGATCATTTATGATTTAGCAGTTTTAAATCTAAAAAGATATTATATAAACTTCAAATTTATTTAAGGTGGTTCCCAAATTAAAAAATCGATTTTTTTCATAATTATCAAAATAAGTAACTACAATAAATAACTAATTATTTGCGTTTTTCAAAACCTTGGTATAAATGTTTCTTCCCTTAGAAAAAGACCTTAGCAACCAACATTTAGGCTATTTCTTTTGCTTGACCCTGGAAGTTACGAGATTTTCAATGTTAAGGAATCGATTTCACCAAAATTTGTTTTATGAAAATGTTTATATGAGAATTTTATTTTTTTATGGGGGAACCACCTTAATATTTTCTGTTTATTTTTTACCGCTTTGAATCTTCCTAACAAATATATTTTAACTGTTGCCGAAAATAATAGTCATAGTAAAAATGTTCAATGAATAAAATCTTGGAAGATTATAACGATTAATTTAGGGCTTAATTAGGTTTTTGTTTATTTTTCAGTCTGTATCATTTTGCCCCATCATGTTGGATAAAATGCGACAATAAGTAGTTAACTTTATCTACAATGACGACATATAGGCATCACGTAGTGAAACTATTTTTATTTCAAAATCACGCTATAGATAACTATAAATAACTAAATTTGTATACAAAATAAGCTAGACAGCATGTGTAAAGATAGACATTCTTTTGACACTCTTAGATAGGTTATGATAAACATTCTTGACATTCTTAGATGATTTATGATAAACATTCTCATACTAATCTTAGATAAATTATGATAATTTATTCTCTATGATAACTTATTCTTATAATTATAGTCGAACCAGTTTTTACCGCTTTCATTTAAGAAAAATTTTCGAAGACACCAGTGTATTTTTTTTAGCATGGTATAATTTTGATTTTCTGAGGATTTTAGTCGTAAACTATCTCGTTTTATCCCGTATTACGATAGTTATTTAACATTTTATGATCTGTTAATAGCTTTCTTTTATGGCGATATCGCATCCATCTAGTTGTTGTTTTGTTTGACATTCCCATAATATAAGCCAAATCCCCATCACAATATATGAAAACTTTGAAATATTAAGGAAAAACTCAAACCCTAACGACACCAAAAATTTTCTAAATTTACACACCCACACTGATCAACTTATAAATCTATCTTTAGTTTTTTATCTTAGGAGCCTTAGAATTTACAATTTAAAAATAGGAGGAATAATTTCTTGTCAAACGAGAAGTCATTGAATATAGATATCGCTACGTTTGCCAAAAGAAACACTTCCAGTTCATTTCGACAAGGAGGTTGGACTTTGGGAACACCTAATGGAATTTTGTAATTAGATGGTTTACACGGAGATATTAAATTTTTATATACCACAATCTCTATTCGCTGTTTCAAACCCCTTTCAGAATGGCGTTCACTTTAATCAAATGACATTCAAAATTTAAGCTTTCAGAAAATGTTAAGCCGAGTTGTTTCAAGGTCCATAAATATGCGCTGAACGGCTTTGGTAAAAATCAGGAAATAAAGGCTTTTTTGTTGCAGAAGCAATAACTTTTTGTTGCTGAGATCTAAGCTTAAAATTTTAAATTGACATTCTTATACCTCCCTTCCATTTGAAGGAACATAATTTTATGAAACATAGATTTTCTTTGTTTAACCTAGCCAAGTGACATATATTTATTAAAAAAAGACACTACTTTCTGCAAAAGTCATGCAAATTGGACTTTATTTTTGATATTTTCAGGGATAAAAATTTATGGCAAAGTGTTTCTAAAAGACTTTATAGATAAATGATGAAATAAATGACAGATTTTGAAATAAATTGATATCTATAAGTTTTGTTTTTAAAAAAATTCAAAGAAAGAGTGCATAATATTTTCAATTATTTGAATTCCAAAACTTACATTAAACGTAGTGAAATATTGATCATCTAGTTCTTTTCCAACTTTTGAAATTCTCACTACAACTTGCGCAAGGTTTTCTTCCGTAACTGTTTTAGATATTTTTTTCTTCTTATTTTTTCTGTAATTGTATTTCTTCATTACTGGTATTTCTCCTCCAGTTATCGGTGACGCACCAGCAGGTTTTTTACGAAACGGACTAATTCCTAAACCTGAATAAACACCGAAAATAAACGAAGAAAAACAATGATTTTTTTGAATTAATTAAGACATTATTTTTATAATATAAACATTTAGTGTTGTAAGCAACGCCATATACCAAAAAGAAGAAAAAAACGTCTATGTCGACCCTCAGAAAATTTTTCTGAAAAAAAAAAAATGAAAATTTTTCTCAGCAAGAACAAATAAAAAAATTTTTTATTGTGTGTTTAGCTATCACTTTGTAATATCTAATCGGGGAAAATTTTGTAGGGGAAAAGTGACGAAAATTTTTTTAAGTGACAAACTTTCCCCGGCAAAAATTTTATCCTAAGAATAATTGTACGCAGCTAGTAACTGATTTCAAAACTGCCGAAAATACAGAATGAGTGAAAATACAGAATGTGCGAAAATACAGAATGTGCGAAAATACAGAACGAGCGAAAATAGGTTATTTTGCGCAAAAATAATGATGAAAAATGCATTTGTATAATTTGTAAATATTTCTTCTAAAGGAAACTTTGATCGAAATTAAATAGTAATAAAATAGCTTATATCGAGAGTTTTTCTTTAAAAGGATTTTCACATCTAGCATGCACTTCTTTTGCCAATTTGACTGCCTCAAATATCCTATCTTTTTCAAAATATTGTTCATTAGGATACACATCTTCCTTTGTCTTTGCTTGTAGATATGGGATATTGGTTCTCTGGAATATGTCGACGCACTTTTCGTAGATTGACCAATGTTTTTTTGTCTAAAATTATTATAAATTTTTGCAAACATCTTTTGTTTTACCCTGGTAAATCGGTTGAATTTTTAAGTAGACTCAAGTGGCTGAAACTGTAAGTTTCACTGTGATCTGGAGCTTTTCATTTACATCTTTGATAGGAAAAGGTCTTGCTTTCAAGCGAAATGTGTATTTCCCACTGAATACATAGTTTAAAGGGGTTTCGTCACTACAAGGGTTTTTCGCAAGAGAGCTTTTATTGCTGCCTTTACATTTTGCTTTCCATGTATTTATAGAAGTACGTATTAGTTCATATTTAATTCATACCTTAGGAAACATTTTAGTTGCGGCTTTTGTCCCGTTAATTGCAATACATCTATCAACTTCGGTCTTTACTTCTTTTACAACATTCTGCTAAAATTTTTATTAATTTAATTGCTTTTTTACTTGTTCTCTTGCCATATCAATCTCTGCTTGATTAACATAATTTGTTTCTGAAAGAATGGTCTCTGGGATAGAAATTAAAGAACATTTTCTTTTTTTAATGACAGCTTTGAAGTAAAAGCGCAGGTCCTTTTTCGATGCCATTGTTAATTTTCTCACATCTGTTTAATTTTTGTTTTTCGATTTTCCGAATGAATTTTCAAAACCGAATTTGAATCTTTAAACGTTTGAATACAAATTTTAAGACTGTGTACTAGGTTGCTTATTTCCTCAAATCCTGTGTTTTTTTGTAGCTATATCAACAAAAGCATGCCGTTTTGTACATAACTGCAGAAAAATGGCCTACTCGCTTGAGATTATCATTGCCTCCAGAAGCTAAAAAGTCTACAATGGAATAAGTTGGCCAATGCACAGGCTGGCGATGAAGTAAAAGTTGAACTTGAAACCAATCCAAAATCTATAGCGAGTGAGCTTTACTCATATACCATAAAAGCAAAGCTTGATTATTTCATTGGTTGGCAGACTCTTGGACATGTTCCTCGTGAAATCCCGCGATATATTTTTTCATTGAGCGAGAAGGCGGTAAGATTTACGGAACATTGAAGTCTCTAAATTATAAAGCTTCTCCAATCACTTCAGGGAGCCTAGAAGTCACACTTTCACTCAAGTTGAAGTGTCAGGAAAAGTGCGTTCTTGATCCAATGGAAGAGTTTGTGTACAATTTTTACTCATATGATTTTGCTGGAAATCTCGTTATTGAAGAGGAAGAAGATGAGAATGTATATTTAGGTACCGTCAAAATCAGCGTGGAAGAAGGAGAATATTCTGGAGTTTCAAGCAGTGACGAAACGAGGGAAATAGTGTAAGTTAAGACGGTGACTAAAAAATGGATCAGCAGAAATACCTGTAATTATCAGTGATAGTGAATAAAAGTACTTCTAAATATTCAACTTTAACTTAAAAATTGCTTATGAATATCTTGGATAAAAGCGACAAAATTATTTGTAAGTGAAAAATTTTTCCCCAGTGAAAACTTTCAATGGCGAAAACTTTCCCTGACAAAGCTTTTCCTGATAAGGTAAATGGATAAGGTAAGTGGACAAGGCAAGTGGATAAGGTAAATAGATTAAACTATTGTTAATATTTTGAAGTTAAGCATGAAATTTTGAGGGCTCTGAATGACAAATTATTAAAATTACGTAGA
This sequence comes from Euphysa ruthae, assembly GCA_035046665.1. Classification (NCBI taxonomy): domain Eukaryota; kingdom Metazoa; phylum Cnidaria; class Hydrozoa; order Anthoathecata; family Corymorphidae; genus Euphysa; species Euphysa ruthae. The sequence continues at coordinate 13,461 of JAUZNK010062049.1, forward strand.
TACTTTCTATAACAGCTAGTGACTGTACTAATAAAAAAATAAAAAAATGTGTGAAAGCCGCTACTATATGGAGCATATAATACAGAAAGCTATGTAACTCTAGATAGATAAAACTTCCAAGTTCCAAACTATTAATTTTGTTGTCTTTCATTAGAATTAGTACTTACGAACTATATATATGTATCATTTTTGCCTCTACTTGATAAAGATTTTGAAGAAAATTTTGCTATTTACATTGCTCAAAATATTTTGTAATTATCTCTTAAGTATTTTCTTATGAGACGCTAGGAAAATCATTGACATCTTATAGTTATAGTTAAACTTTATTATTAATTTCAGTAACATCGTTATATGACCTGCTTCATATAAAGTTTGTTAGCTGTTCTCTTATGAATATTATAATAAACCCCGCTACAGTTAATCAACGTTATCTGGTAAGTTATTACACATTAGACTAAAAGATTTGTTGCTCATTTTTAATTGTTTCTTTCTGGTTTAGAGATCAGACCTCTATTTTATAGTCTTTGGTCCATTTGTAAAGTCAGTTAGGCTTCCTGTTTCACCCTGCATATAAGTCTTTACGAAATAACCTTCCACCCTAATCAGAAAATGAAATAAATTTCAGAAGTAAAAAGTATTAGCATCCTAAAATTCCCAAAACTGGCCTCGTTTTTACGCCTAGTAAAAAATAACTGCAGTAAGATCTCCACCTGTGAAGTTGAAATTGATCAATACGTAAATGTGAAAAACCTAAAAATAACTTTCGCTGAAGTAGCAAACAACCCAAAGTTTAAACAAAAAAAAAAAAAAAAAAGAATTAACTAAAAAAAAAAAAGTGTAATCATTCCATGCAATATTTAATAATAGATGTAGAAAAGCTTAAAAACAAATATTAACAATGCTGACACAAATAGCCTAGTACGAGCTGCAAACTAAAAACTTAACCTAAAGGAGAAAATATTAATTGATGGCATCAAAATCGAGACAAAACCTTTCTATGGCTGTGCCAAGAATAATAAATATGCGTTAAAAAATCAGATTATTTAATTCTAGTAACAGTTGTTTCAGTAAGCCAAATTCAATTGCGTATGGACTTAGCAAAACCTAAGTCTTTTTTTACCCTCAAGAAAAAATGAATAGTGATATCCACGTTTTTCATAGAAAACATAAAAAGAGACGTGATCAGTAAACTCAAATTCATCGAACCAAAACTTGTCATGGATTCGATGGAATCAATTGAATTAGACGAAATAAATACAAAGAGTATTGACAACCTGACATCTGTTACTAGAATAAGATCAACTATCACCTTATTATTATTATTATTATATCACCATATTAAAAGTATATAT
>JAUZNK010062060.1:0-14811 GCA_035046665.1 Euphysa ruthae
CTGAAACAGCCCTAAATTACTCTAATATAAAAAATGGAAAAACACTCATTTTTCTGAAAATAACCCGTTATTTTTAGGCCCACTTCACAAAAATAAAGGTGACGCTTAAGGGGTTAATGTTTCTGAGAATAACTAAATTTTTAAAATGGCCAAATGTTAAAACAATCAAGAAAAAAAAAATTTTATATTTATGGTGGAAACCAGACCAAATGTTTGGACCAAATTTGACATTTTTTGGGACTAGGGAACCAAGCCCAATGGAATATTTAAAATAGCTAATGTGAAAAAAAAAATACCGGAATTAATATTTTTTAACATTATAATTTCAAAAGATAAACTCAAAAATGTATTTTTGGATCAAATTCGACATGCTTAAATAAAATGCAAACAATCAAAATTACTAGACTACTCTTTTTCATTTAGCTTAAAAGTTTAAACAAAACAAATTGTATACCTTCTCTAACATAGCATCTAACAGTGGCATGTTATCTTTCTGTGCTTTAATTGTGTGTGAGAAAAATGCATAAGACCTATTTGGAATCAAGATATCAATTGGTACCTAAAATAAACAATTTTCAGCTGCCAAACATTGATATGATTGGATAAAGAGATCAAAATACAAGCTACTAAAAACTTCTTATGTAATTTTTCAAGTTCCTTAAGGGGTTTGCCTATTTTTGCTTTCGTCTTATATTTGGAAGCAACTTTTTTGAAGGAATTTACAAAAATAAAACATCTTTTTTTGCTTTAAAATAGTCAAATTTAAAGTTATCTGTCAAACAGGAAATGTCAATGATTTGCTGCAGAATGAAAAAAGATATAGGGCTTCTTTGTTGTAGAGTAACACTGAGTGGATAAGTATAGACAGAAATATTAAAAATATATATATACATATTTTTTTGCAGTTTTTTTGGGAGTTTAGGTTTTGCAAGTAACTTTTATTTTTGAATATCTGTAAAATCTATGATTTAAATGCATTTTTGTATTTTTTGTCTTTCTGAAAACTTTAGAATGGAAATGCCAAAAAATGGAAAAGATCTGATGCTAAGTATTTATTACCAAGAATTTTGGCAGGATGACTTGTAGATCAAACTATACTTTATACTCAAACAAAGTTTGAAAAATGCCTATCTATAAACAATAGACCGAATTTTGAGAAATTAAAAAAAATTTCCAATTTGATTTGAAAAAAGTGTGCTTTTGGGCATATTTCTAGTTTCCAGAGTCATAAGACATAAATGGTACTTCTCTATGGCCAGTTACTTCCATATAAAAAGATTTATTTTCTCTATTTTAAGAAATAAAAAAAAAAAAGTATCTGGGTAAGCTAGACCTTGGAATGATGATAACCTCACAGTAAAAAAAGTTTTTAATAGATATTCAAGACCTTTTCTATGAGATAAAACAAATTTTGTTTTATTGAGTAAACAGATTTGATACAAAATCAAAAAATTCATAACTCTGCAAAAAGGTAAAAAGAGCTGAGTTTGGAAAAACAAAAAACAAATTAAATGACAAAAAAAACATTTCAAGCATTTCAAACAAGCTCTAAATTTCATAATTTTAATAACAACAATAAAAATTTCCAAAAATTATCTATTCAAATTAGTTAAGTATCCAAGAATGACACTTGAATGTATGAATAGGCTAGCCCCATACGATAACTACCTTCTATATATCGACAAGAGATGTTAGCATTTTTTGAATATTAAACTTAACATCAGGAATGAACATAAACATAGACAAAAAAGATGTGAAAGAGAAAAAATTTTCATTGTTTATTTTTACCAAAGTTAAACCCTTCCTTTTCTAATAACCAATTCCATTCCATCTTGAGTTCATAGTTTAATTTCAAAAAGTATCATCATTAAACATGGAGTTACAATTTTTCTGAGAGTATTTTGGAAAATACATAATAACTAGTTGTTTTAATACTTTACTTGAACGCAAATGCAAAAGCATGATTTTTAATAAAAAATCTGGGAATTTTAACAGTTATAACATGCTTAAGAATCTCTAAAAAATATTTATAAAATAAAAGACTTACAAAAATAATCAAAGTTAATGTTTTCTAGTAAGTTAAAATATTTTTTACAAAATTGAAGAGTCACATGTTGAGAAAAATATAAAAATTTAATTTTTTAACAAATTTCAACAACCTTTAAAGCATGACTTCCAAAAATAATTATAAATTAATTAATATATTTTCTAACAAGATACAAAATTTCAAAGAAAATTGAAGATTATGATGGTTCTATAAAAAAGATTACATTTTTCTATCATAAAACCGCAAAAAATAATTTCTGAAACAAAAAAAATTTCTGACACACAAAAAAAAATTTAATAAGGTACCTTGATTTGATTTTAGATGCTATAACCTTTGGAGATATAAAGAAGAGACCCAAGGATTTTTTTTTTTTTAATTTTTAGGGTAATTGCAATCAATACATGGATCAGATGTTTGATTGCCACTTAACTATTTATGGGCAGTTGTTGAATGAAAATGAGAATTTATGGGATTACATGCAACAAATGGGTTTAATTATTTCTTTTTTTAAGTACATGTGACAAGAGTTATCTTCTCAACAACAGTGATGACACAATCGAGATAATGATGATGTGCTTCAACCACTATTTAGTAATGTTGGTGAGGTTTTGGAAAGAAGAATATGTAACTTTTGTAATCATAGTTTTAAAGGAGAGGAATGTTTACTCTGTGTTCAAGACGCAGCATTTAACTTCAGTTTGCAACAAGACTAACAGTTAAATCTCAAAAATATTATAACAAAGTCTTTGTTACCACCAAAACAACTCAGTGAAACACCAGCTTTATTGGATATGCCTTTTAACCATCCACTACTTAGCCAAGTAACTGATTTACCCAATGATAACAAAGAGTTGAAACAATTATTGACGGATTCACAGTTACGTGAAGTCAGACTTAATCATTTTAGTAATGAAACTTAAGCAGCTAAAGATTTAGTTATTCGTATTCACTGTTTAAACATTCAAAATGACATGATAGGGAAATAAACCATGATAATGAAAAGTTTTATAGTTTTTTTTTTATAGTTTTCTTTAAAATATTCATATTTTTAAGTTCATGTGACCTCTTTCAAAAATTTTTTATAGAATTCATAAGGATAGTAGAATAAAATTGCTGATTTGTTTGTATTTTCTGACTTTTTTAAAAAGATAGGAGGAATTATTCATAGTTTTATTTTAATGGATAGTCTTGGGATTATTATTTACTTTCAGACTTCTGTGAGTGACAGTTTATAAGTTGTATATTGTTTGTGTTTACAGTTGTAACTTATGACATCTTTAAAAGTTATTCTTAGAAAAATATAATATTTTATAAGAAAAATGCAGTAAAAAAGTGTGACATTAACGCCAATTTTGTTTTGCTGAGATTGTATTTTATTTGAAAAATAGAATATTTTAGATTTGCGATGTCATTCTTATGTTTTTTGGATGCCCCGTACTCATAGACGTTGTCCTATAAATTCAGCTCTGTCCGTCCGTCCAAAACACACTTTTCTCAGAAAAAGTTTAATAATTTTTTCTGAAATTTTTCATAATTATAGGGGAATCAAGCTAGTAATCTTGTCATTTATGTAACTTTTATTTGGATTTTCTGTCTTTGTTGTTTCCGAGTGTCTCTTATTTTGTTTTGAACTTGCGATCGATCACATTAAGCATAGCTTTAACTAGACCTTACTCGTTTTTTGCACTCGTACTACATTAGGAGTAAAAAATGAGGAAAGGGTTGAGAATAGGCTAATTAAGCACACATGTAAAATTGAGTTATCATTTTTAGCAGTGTAGAATTCTCTTTTTCTGGACATCAGCCATATATTCACTTTTATTGCTACCATTGAAGCTTTCTTGAAAAATAAGTTTACCTACTACTTACTGTATTTTGATCTACTATGATTATTAACCCACATCAAATTTTGAGAAAATTATATTTAATTTATTTTAACATATTTGACACTTATTATTTACCTGGTATTATATAAATAACCACAGGGCGACATCTACTTTATAGAAATATGTTTGCTAAAACAATTTCTTTCTTTAAATGATAATTAGTTTTAAATGCTCTCTTTAAGTTTGACTTAAATACAGCTCCCATAATGCAAGCATAAAGTTTACCTAAAAAATATTACTAATGAGTTTTAATTAGTGTGAGTATAAAGTAGGCTATTCAATCAAACAGGTGTAAATCCACAAATATCAATGCTTGTGGTTTTCTTAAGCATCCATTTACACCTCAAAAATAATGCCATTCTCTCATATTATATTTAACATGACTTAATATTTAATAAGGACGAATCATGAGAAAAGAATCTGCGCTAATAACAAACAATTACAATTGACAAAAAAACAGACTAGTTTAGTTGCTATATTCTTGCTATATGTAGACCCTCTGTTGCATTTTATAGTGCACTTTATCCATTTTGAACTATGAAATACTCCACAAACTCTTGGAACTCTATTGAAAAACCCTAATTGTCTATTTATACCACTGGAAAGAATTCAGCTACTTCATCTATTTGAATCAGGTGTAACAAGTTCTCCTTACAATAAACAAAACATGCAATTTGGCCTTCCATTTGGTCCATCATTTTGGCTTTCTGATAATATATGACAGTTCTAGTTTTCCATTTCTCAGTTCAACTCTTTTTTAATTAGTGACATGAAACAAAATCGTATACAGTCTAGTATAACAGGATCTGATATAGACAGGAGGTCAGTATCAAGCATATCTCAAAGAAAACGTTGCCACCATCTGATCCTATCTTGCTCAAGTATTGACCAATATGCTTTGGTTTTTTGTTGACGTTATTACACTAAAGAATCTGTACCATCGTTGTTTAATGTATTGGTTCTACCAATGCATGTTCAGTTCCATCATCTGCTTTAACTTTAAGTGGTGTTCCTCAGAGTTTTGAAACTGCATCAAGGTATACTTTGTGACTACCTCCGGTAAGTTATTACTTGAACCAACCTCAAGCCAAATAAGTTTTCTTGAAAAGCCATCAATGCACCCATGTATACTGAAACAATAGGGTTTAAGTTTATCGTGACTATCCATATGCCAAACATAATTTAGACCAACCGCCAAGTATTTTCTGCGGTGTAACCTTCTTTGCTTTCAAAGCTCAACAGATTCACAATCTAACTCTTTTGAAATTAAAAAAAAGTTTGAATGTCTTTGGATTTCAGCAGGTAGAGGTATTTGGGGAGAGGTATTTAGATTTTATCTAAATACCTCTCCCCAAACAAATTCATTATTCGACCTTCCGCCAAAATTTATGTAAACCGCCAAAATAAATCTTCGCCCAATTTAGTATTTTTTCGGGTCAGCAAAATTAATTCCGTCAAATTGCACCAAATTTGGTGGATTCAATGATCTGTCAAAATTTTTTCCCTCAAAAATTTCTTCCCATTAGGCAGGTTTTGCTTATTGATAAAATTTTATTATGTTTTTTGGCTACCTTATCGTACATCGTAATTTTGCTTAGAATTATTATGATAATAACAGAAAACAGCCAAATTATGAAAATAAAAAAATAAGATTATCATCATTTTTCAGAGCAATTACCAAAAATTATTTCCTGTCTTTTATTCCAAACGGAAATTATAAAAAAGATACACAAAAACTCTTGGCATGTTGTTATTATGTTGGAAATATTGAATTCCGTTTGAAAAGGAGAGTTAGGAGAATTTATTTTTTAATCAATGACTAGAACTACTTATGCACAAAAATATTACTATTTGAATATCAGCGCTTAATATAAACTATAAACAATAACTAAGACCTAACTATTATTTAACAAAATGAAATAAAAATACATAAATGTTGCTATTTATTTTTAAAAGTATGACAAACGATTTAATATCAGTATGTCTTAACATATTAATAACAAACGTGTTTTTTAAAGCACAGCACGTGCTAGAAAAAAAAGCTTAACGTTCCATTGACGTATACCGAATGTTATTGTTTTATAGTTTTAAAACCTACTTAAAAGATCAACTCAAATATAAAATTTTAAAAGTACATATAAGCCTTATAAATAAAAAGAAAAAAAAAATATTATGGTTTGGAGTTTATGTTGATCGCAAACAAGATTATTATAAGATAATAGTTAAAATTTTTTATTGAAGATGCTTTTTATTATTAACAATCCCACAGTTGCTATCATAGCTAACATTTTAAATATTACAGTTTAAGCAACATGCTTGTAATCAAAATAACAAAATGATTATTTTTTTGTTTTAATTGTTTATTCATTTTGGGGTAAAATCTTTATTTTTTAAAATGCAAGCATTATTTTTGCAAGGTTAGTATTTATTATTTTTTTTTTTTTTTAGTTCTTATCTTTATTTTATCAATAGAAAATAATATCGCATTGTTAGGTTTGGTAGGTAGCGCTTTTGATTATGCTGCCAAAGCAATGAAATTTTTCTCTGGGAGCACGAGCTTGATCGCACTGCCCTCATGACAAGACCCGAGGGAATGAAAAATAAATCCAACTATTAACATACAAAATTTATCGTTTATAAATATGTCAAAACTATACAATTTTATAGCAATCTAAGGCTAATTTCAAAAAAAAAATCCTGCTCTGGAAAGGCCTCAATTAGAAATTTTTAACTAACACCCTGAAATTATAAAAAAAAAACAATTTAGTTTTCCAACCTAACTTTTAATATAGCAAATTCTAGAAATCTAATCAAGCTAAAACTCTTCAAAAAAATTTGATTACAAATTTCATTATTTCATACTAACAAATATAAATTGTCTAAAATCTCATGGACTCTGAGGTAAAAACAAATTTCAAAAAAGGTCCATAACTATGTATAATCACTTTTCATTCTTAAATTCACAAGAGTAACAGATATAATGATTCTGACCTATCCATCAGTGCAGTGAAAGCATGTTACATATCAGAAATAGATAGTCCGTATAATTTGGCAGAGTAGTAAAATAAATCAAGCAGATCAGTAAGAAACTATAAATAGTAGACCAAAATTCCTCTTCTCTAGCCACCCTTTTGCACTAGGAAAAAAGATAATTCTTAATTTTGCTATACCTGCTTGACAGCCATGATAAGTGAGGCAGGTGAGAGATCTTCTTGAATGATTCCTCCAGCATTTTCATATTCATGCATAGTGTAAGCACGACGAGTAGATGGCTGAACAAGAACTTGTATGTCTAAAAAAAACAAACGACTGATGCAATTTTAGTTATAAAAGAATTATCAAAGACAAATGGCACAAGTAAAAATAAAGAAGAAAATTATGCTGGTCAGCCATATTCACAGACACTGTGTTGAAATCTATGAGGTTTGATAATTAAAAAAAAAAGAAAAAAGCAATCAATCTGCTCAAAAAATTTTATGTCCACATTACTCTAGTCGACATTCAAGCGTGTCATCCAGTTCTCTCATTAAAGAAAGTAGTGACTTTTTTTCGTACTTTCATATGGAACTTTTTTATATAAATATGTTCTTTTTTTGTGTTTCAGGCCTGGTCGTGGAAAAAACAAGTTGCATACGGCACTTTGTACACCTTTTTTTCTAGGCGAACGGTTAAACTTGTACACCATTAATATATTTATGGTGTACGGACGGTGGATGGCTAAAATTTTAATTGTGTAAGGTGTACATTTTTATGGTAGGTTAGTTAATAAGTAAGTATTATAGTAAATTGAAAAGATCAGAATCAAAGACTAAAGTAAAAAGATCATAATTAAAGACAAAATAAATTAAACATTTTTTTTACAACAGTATATATTAATATTTTCATAATATTTATATATTTATTCTTTTCTTAACACCATCCTGTAAATTTCTTGTGAGTAGTGTTTCAAAAACGTGACTGTATAAAATAGACTTTTTTTTTCCTGCGTTTATGAAACTAAATGAGGGAAATCAGTTTGAAAACATTTAAAATAATAAAATAAAAATACTTCTCTTCATTTCTAAATTTATCTAGGTTTAATTTTTAAGACAGCTGACTAGAATTTTTAACTATTATGTACCAATATGCTTATGTACAATAGATAAAACATTAAACATCAATTTCCTTAAATAGCGTTCTTAATCTGCAGATTTTTTATATTTGTGGTTTAACTTCGGTCATAACCTTAGTTATGCATTAAATGTGTCATTATAAAGTTAGACTCATTTTCTGCTTTGATTTAAATTTCAAAGGAAATTTAAATGCTTGTTTATTTCTATCACTTTTATGTTGACATGTATATTTTGGCTTGTTAAAAACCCACAACAAAATCTTTTTTAATTTGATCTTTATTTATCTTTGGTTTGAAACCCATTTCTTCTGCACTGTGCAAACAAATCATACTTAAGAGAAATGAGCAGTAATTTTAAATATAAGTATAGGCGATGGAAAAAAAACAATAGAACAACAATAGAATTTAAAACTAACCTGCTGACGAGAGCTAATTATTCAATAATATTATTAAAATTAAAAACAAAACAAAACAAACAATATATATATATATATATATACAGTAAAAAGATCAACTGAAATATATAAATTTACATATATGATAGGAAGTTTTTTAAGTTAATCTCTCAAAAACATCTTTCTAAATACGATTATTTATTATAAGATAATATAGTTTATTATTTTTTTTTTTTTTTTTTTTTTTTTTATTCAGTATTCTCCAAAAAAGATATTTTTCAGAACGAATAACTTTGCTCTCAATTATCTTAATCCATGATTTTTTTCAGTGAATTTCCTCAAATGGCATGTATTTGAAAGTATCCCAGAACTAAATCTGTTTCTGCCATTTAACTACTTTAGCCTTCTGGAATGAGTAACCATTGTTTTTTCTTTTCGTTTGTGATTTGTGATTTAAATCAACTGTTGTTGTTGTTTTTATAGAACCAAAATAATTTAGAAACGATCATTTTGTCATTTTCCCGCGAATTATGATAGTTGCTCCACCATGGAGACTTTAACTTGAAATGATTGACCATATTGGTTGCGTATAATACAAAATGTTTATATTTAGACTCTGTAAACTACACAGCAAGAACTACAATATAAATGGTAGACTGAACTTTTTTTTTTTAGGTATTTAACAAACATTATTTTACAAGCAAAAAATATCGACATAAATTAAAATTATAATTTAAAAATAATGTGTGTATGATGTCATGAAAGTGGAATGAGATGAATATGACAAAATCAACTTAAGAGATTTTTCATCAAGAAACTAATGAATGCTGATGATGTGAATCTAATTAGACAGTTGGACATTAAACTTGTTCAACAGAAGATACTGAACTGAACTGTTTTAAGAAGACAAATTCAAGTCAAAGTTGTTGAATAGAGGTTTTGGAAGAACACCGCAATACTAGTTAAACTACATTACAATGAGTTCCAACTACAGCATTTTGCACTCAAAATTAGCTATTTTGAGTTGAATATTAATTGCTAGGAAATGTTGCTTCCACTTTGTTTCACAATAGACAAGATCCATTATTCTCTATATAGAACATATTACCTTCAACATGTGAAACATCTAAAATCATCTCACACCAGTACAACAATGGAGATCAAGGCATCCTGTACAGTTAAAAAAAACAATCTTGTTATTTGACAAGCACTTGACCTGGCAGGAGAGCAAACTTACACGAAAAGTGTTAAAACTTCAGGTAATTAAAAATGTTTATAAGGGCAATGCCGTCAATCAGTACATGCTAAATATTTTGATACTAATGTTGAATTTACTAATATTTTCACTGACAAAAATATTGACTAGTAGCATTAAAGTTGTTCTTTTTTAATGATTGAAGTATGAAAATAATTAATAAACTGTATTTACTACAGGTGATATCACAATGTTTGCTTCACAGTTATCAACAGTTGAGAAATGGGTTTTGAACAAACCTTATTAAGCAAGTTTTTTAAAAGCTTAAAGCAAGAAATATGATTTGGATCATTCGATGATGAGCTCAAGTAAATTTCCTTACTCAAATGAAGATCCAAAATTCAAGCAGTTGAGAAAATAATGATTGTTACAGAGAACCACTTCCTGAGTCCTTTCAATGATCACTTGAATCGAAGAGATCTATGCAATTTGATTTCTGGAATGCCCGTCGACCAAACAATATACAAGTGTTTAACTTCTGGAAAAACAAACTTCTCAAAAAACAATTCATCTCGAGATTAAAAGTTGGCTCTCGCAAGAAATCATTGACTGACACCATTAAGAAATTTCCTCTGAAAAAATTTGAGAAGAGCGCAGTCAAAGCAATGATTTCACAACACGACATACAACGAGAAATTTGAATATCGAGAGACATTCCAGGAGATTCAGTGACGCATCCAGGTAGGATTTCATAGCCATGAACCGCTATGGGTGCCCAAATAAATGTCCCCAAAAAAAATAAAGTCAAAAAAAAAAATAAAACTTCTTTAAAAGACTTTTGTAACTTAAAAAACAACTAAAACCAAAAAACTGTAATAAAGTGTTTGGACTTCATTCAAACGATTTAACTAACAAAAATTACAGCTATTTAAAAAAACTTTTGACAAATGTTTTTTATGAAGAAAAAAGAAAAAATGCGAACTGTAAAATAACTTTATTTGACTCAAGAGTTAACGTTATTCCGAAGTTATTTTATTAAAATAGGTGCAGAGTTCGAATTCTCCTTCATAAACAGCTTCACAGTTTTTTTCTAATCAAAGATGCTTTCTCCTCCTCCCTTTTCAGTGCAGCGCACCATGGTTGTTCTGCATGGAGAAAATTTTTAAATATCATACCTTTAGAATGGCTCTCACAGCTATTTCCAACATCTGCAAATGCCTTTACAATACCCAAGAAAGATATATGCTCAGTGCTCAACATAGGAAAATGTTTACATTTTTAAATTTGCGATGTTGTGTAAGTATTTTGCAGACTTGCTTTGGTTTTCACAAATCTCCTACTCATAATTATTTTTTATCAATATATTATTTTTAAACGTACATTGCTTTATTTCTTGCCCCTTCATCTCTGAGATATAACGATAGTTTTCATGATTTTTACATATATCCCCTACATAGAAAAGGGTATTTGAGCACATGAGAATTTTCTCCTATAATCTTTCATCTTAAGGCAGGTTTAATCATAAACTACCGTTACTTTGTGCGAGCATACTCCAGTGACGTATGCAGAGATTATTTGGGGATACAGTTTTGCTCTTAGTGTCAAGCGAAGCCCCCCATGGTGGGGGCTGAGGGTCAAGAAATTTTTGGATTTTATGTGCAAAACTCTTCGCGGAAAGAAAATATTAAGCAAGGTGTACCACTCGACCAACTGGACATGCTGCTAAAAACTAATGTTATACCACTGACCAATTTACAAAAACAAACATAAAAAAGAAAGAGCTAGTTTAAATTACAGTGAAATAAATAATGTAAAAAATTTGCCTTTTGATTTTTTGAATCTCGTAGTCAGCACGAGAGCAAATGTGTTTATACACTTACATTCCAGGTGTTTAAAACCTACTTAAAAGATCAACTGAAATAAAAGATTTTGAAAAAAGCCTTAAAAAAAAAAAAAAAAAAAACATGTTGTGGAAGTTTATGTTGATCTCAAACATATTCTAAACAAGATTATTATAAGATAATAGTTAATTTTTTTTTTAAATTAAAACACTTTTATGATAGTAGGTCATGAATAATTAATGAATCTAGATTAAATTGAAGTAAACGTCATAGTTACTAAGTAACGCAGTAAATCGTAGAAAAATTGTTTATTCATTTTGTGACGTCTACAAAACATCACACCACGTTTTTTACACTTTGTTGTACAAAATTAAACACTCTCCTTCTTTTTTTCATATCTTTTTCATATAAAGATATGAATGAAACGAAACAAACTTAACCAAGGAAATGGCGACAGAAATAGCAACTCCGGTACTTAATTAATCTTTTAGAGACAGGTAAAAATATTAAGCAGATGCAATTTAAAATGTTTTTAGTTTAATTGAAGATAGAAGAGTATATATACTTTTAGAAGTTATAATTTTTTATATCAATTTTTTAAAAAAAATTAGGTTCGCTATTCCTAACTTCACACAAACAATTGCTTCGCAATTTCCTTCCCCTTCGCGAAATTGCTTCGCAATTTGCGAAAGCGAAGCTGAGAATTCGAACCATGAACCACTGCTAATCCCAACTAACTAAAGTATATTTGATCCTACTAAAAATCTATTTTTAATTTACCTGGAGACGTAAGCAGGTTGTGTCCAGAATCTTCGCCAGATTAAATATCTAACTCATGGAATGTTTTTTTTTTTGTATGTCTTTTTAGTTTTTTTAAAACTCGAGCAAACTTAATTGCATAGGTCTGGCATAGGTTTATTTTTTTGTAAGGTCGTATTCTTGTTTTTTATCCTTCTGACTTTGATCTTCCTAATCTCATTACTTAGTCCTGTGTTATGTAGTGGTTCTTCATATTCAATTTTTGATTTATACTTTTAGAATTTTTTCTAATTTCATTGGTTTGTCTTTTGACTGAATTTTGTTATTATTGTTCTCATCTTCATTTGTAAATCTTATTTGGATCTTCCTCGTTTTATTAAAGTTTCACTCTTTTTATTCTTTTCTCAATATTTACTTTTTTTGTAGTTTAACGTTTTACAGTTTTCATCTGAGTTGACAAAATCGTTATGCCTTAATGCATATCTAATTATTTCACTGGATTCTGACATGATATGATTAACACTGGTAGTTGATGCTATTACTATATCATTTACAAGTGTAGCTTTGACAATATCTCCTATTTTGCTTGTGTTAACTTCTTTGTCGACAAATAACCTTTCTATCATTGTAGGGTGGCTTTGAAACTGCTAATTTTTAAAATTCTAAATCTAACATTGGCCAAACATTTCACTCTATTTCACACAATGCATTTGCATGTAATTAGAAAATTAGCATAAAACATGATATTTTTTTATGGTTATAAAATTTTAAAATTTATTTTACCAAAAAATATGAAATTTTAATGAGCTGATTCAGCATTTTCAGGATGCGGTTTAAATTTTAGATCAGTATTCGCACTTCATTAGCCTACAGAAAATATTTTTGCTCATAGAAAATATTTCCTGGTTTTGATTATTAGAATGGTTATGCTTGTATTTGCCAACCTGGATTTACGGGAGCTAACTGTACTGATAAAGTTGGATCTAATTGTTGCGAGTGTATGAATTGCCAAAATGGAGGCACATGTGTTGTAGATCAAATGGGTATGCGCTGTTCTTGCCCGGATAATTGGTTTGGTCCAAAGTGCGAAATGCCAAAGCCACAAGGTAAGAATTTTAATTTTTCTTCAACTGTTGTTAAAATTTGGAAAAGGATGATTCAGCTGTCAATATAGTCACACTGAACACATCCCCTTGTTTTTTTTTTATGGTTTAAGCAGCTATTACAAATTATGAATTAAGCATATATGACACTTTGATTTCCACCGTCGGATAAGTGTGATTGTTTATTTATCCGTAGGTGAATATTTCATCGAGATCTAAAAGTGATCTCCACCAATTTAATTTCTAAACATTTCATTAAATATGCAAATCCACATATACTTAATGATAATAAACACGCAACTCCACGTATACTTAATGATAATAAACAGGCAAATCCACGTATACTTAATGATAATAAACAATCAAATCCACGTATACTTAATGATAATAAACACGTGACTCCACATATACTTAATGATAATAAACACGCAAATCCACGTATACTTAATGATAATAGACACGCAAATCCACGTATATTTAATGATAATAAACACGCAAATCCACGTATACTTAATGATATTAAACAATCAAATCCACGTATACTTAATGATAATATACACGCAAATCCATGTATACTTAATGATAATATACACACAAATCCACGTATACTTAATGATAATAAACACGCAAATCCACGTATACTTAATGATAATATACACGCAAATCCATGTATACTTAATGATAATATACACGCAAATCCATGTATACTTAATAATAATAAACACGCAAGTCCACGTATACTTAATAATAATAAACACGCAAATCCACGTATACTTAATGATAATAAACAATCAAATCCACATATACTTAATGATAATATACACACAAATCCATGTATACTTAATGATAATATACACGCAAATCCATGTATACTTAATGATAATAAACACGCAAATCCACGTATACTTAATGATAATAAACACGCAAATCCACGTATACTTAATGATAATAAACACGCAACTTCACGTATACTTAATGATAATAAACACGCAAATCCACGTATACTTAATGATAATATATTTCACAAATTTTAAATATTTAGTGCATACTCACTTGTTTTTGTTGATTACAGGGAAATGTACTACTCACTTGTTTTTGTTGATTACAGGGAAATGTATTACTCACTTGTTTTTGTTGATTACAGGGAAATGTATTACTGACTTGTTTTTGTTGATTACAGGGAGATGTATTACTCACTTGTTTTTGTTGATTACAGGGAAATGTATTACTCACTTGTTTTTGTTGATTACAGGGAAATGTTTTACTCACTTGTTTTTGTTGATTACAGGGAAATGTACTACTCACTTGTTTTTGTTGATTACAGGGAAATGTACTACTCACTTGTTTTTGTTGATTACAGGGAAATGTATTACTCACTTGTTTTTGTTGATTACAGTGAAATGTATTACTCACTTGTTTTTGTTGATTACAGGGAAATGTATTACTCACTTGTTTTTGTTGATTACAGGGAAAT
>JAUZNK010062071.1:0-14809 GCA_035046665.1 Euphysa ruthae
TTGGTACTGAGCAGTATAGGGCCATAAATTGGCTGCCTGTTGATATGAGGGTTAATCAGGCTATTGCTGCACATGCAGTTAGGTTCTGCAGTAGACCCAATTTAAACTACATGTCTGAAATCTTTAAAATTTCTGAAAATAGAAAAATCCCAATACGAAACAGCCATCTAAAGCTACATACACCCTTCAGAAGATCTACTATGAGAAAAAATTATATGGAACAGGCTTTCTAATGAAAATAAAATCAATCACAAATTATAACCTATTTAAACATAAGATCAAGGAGAAATTTCTTACCTCGTTAGATATAGTTCGTAGACCTAATAAATATAGATAATAATTCAAAACTTTTTTTCTTTAACTATGCTTTGGCTGAATCTGTTTTTGTGTGTGATGTATAACGGGACCACAATGGACATATTGTTATGACAAACAATTTTTGTGCCTAGCCTTGCCACCATTTGCTTTTATTTTTTAATTTTTTTTTTCTGTTGTCTCATAATTTTCATAGCTAATGTATATTTTTTTGTGGCAGAATAAATACTTACTTACTTAGCAGTTTCCTGGCATAATACTGTAAATTTCTTTTAAAATTCTTTTGATATTTTTGTTATATCATCTTTAGTTGAAAATATAAAAATGGTATCAGAAGAACAATTCCGATCACTGGAAGGAAAAATAGACCAAATCCTGGTATAAGTTTTTCATAGTTTTTCTTTAATTACACGAGCTTCAATTTTGCTGTAATGATATATTAATGGTCCTAATTCAGGCAGCAGCAGAATTTTTACAAAAAGTTTTTTAAAAAACTAGTCTAATAATATCATAGCAATAGATTGAAACATGTATTACTTAACCAAATTTAATTCTTAATGACGAGGTCTAAATGTTGCCAGGTTGAATATGTAAACATTTTAATTAAATTATTAGGTTCTTTTGTATTGGAACCAATAAAATCATGCCTTTTTAGACATATCAATCATTTTCAAATTGTTCTTATTCCATTTTGAAAAGATAATGTTATTATTATTATTAAGCTATCTTTGAAAATTTTTAGTAGTTTTTTGCCATAATGGATTGTTGTATATTAAAAAATTGTTTTATAAAATTGTACATCAACTTATATTTTGGCTAGATCATCTGCAAATATTTTTTGAATCTCAATAGTTACAGTATTTCTGTAAATTATATGAGACAAATGGAAAGTTGCACTAAGTGGCTTTTTGATTGAAAAGAGTTGGTTTCCCCCCTGGGGTTTGTTGATTGGGAAGGACATCCGTGCTGTAAAATCAACTTGATCCAATACTAAATCACATACAGAGCCTGCGTCCGACACCTAATATTAGGGTTTTGTTCAATTGATCTGTTGCCTTTCACATTATCACAGGTTTATGGTAATCTTTTTATATAGTGGGGGATGACTCTATTTTGATTTTGATATGTGCCTTGCTCTGTGAAGAGATCACTGCCATGTTGAGAGTGAAATAGGTCTCTGGTTGTGATTTATTTTTGTTTGTTGTTGGGATTTTGTCCGGATTTATAAGTGTACCTAAAGCCTGTGTATATGTGGGGGCATTCAAAACAGGTGCAAAGAGGTAATTGAACGACGTAAAGCTGCAAACAACACACAAAAAGTAAATCTTAACTTTTATGTTAATAAAAAATGCTTCTATATTTTCAATGGTAGTTCAGACACGCCTAAATCTTTTAGAATCAAAAAAAAATTTAATTTGGTTTGTTACATAATAAAAAATAAGGTTTTTTATAAAATAAAAGTGGAAGTGTTATTAAGAATTGAAGTGGTATTAAGAATGGAAGTGGTATTAAGAATGACAGTGGTATTAAGAATGACAGTGGTATTAAGAATGGAAGTGGTATTAAGAATGACAGTGGTATTAAGAATGACAGTGGTATTAAGAATGACAGTGGTATTAAGAATGGCAGTGATATTAAGAATGGAAGTGGTATTAAGAATGGAAGTGGTATTAAGAATGACAGTGGTATTAAGAATGGAAGTGGTATTAAGAAATGGAGTGTTATTAAGAATGTAAGTGTTATTAGGAATGGAAGTGGTATTAAGAATGGAAGTGGTATTAAGATTGCAAGTTTAAATAAGAATGGAAGTGTTAATAAGAATTGGTATTAAATTTGACTTGTGTCGTGACTTGCTAGAAGCCACCAGTCATGAGCCATGGGTTTTTAAGTTTTTAGCAATTCCCTTTTAAGTTTTATGATAATGTTATTACGTTTCAGAAACAACAAATTGAAGATTCTGCAAATCTTGACAAGATTTTGGTAAATTTATTTATAATAGTTTGAGATATCTCTTTTAAGATATGATATTTAACCATATGACTAATTGAATTTAAAACAAGCTGATTGGATTAGTTCTTTGTGCTAAACTGATGACAGGGACATCAGTTTATGGATGTGATTTAATAATTATGCTAACTCAATGTTATTTTTGATGAAGAAAAAAAAATTTTAAATTGCATTCTTAATCATTGGATACAGTAATAACTTAATCTCGTAAAGGTACTAGCCTATGGCCTAATTATTCAGAATTTGGTGCTGTATAGTTTTTTGGAATGAAACTTGACAGTGATTTAAATTTATTACCAAACATGACTAAAAGTGTTATGGATGACTAACTTTAATGGTTAGATTAATTGCAATAAAGATCATTTAGTTTTGTATGAAATTAAAAACTAAGCTTTGTTTGATCATTGCTTGATCTTAGGACTTAAAAATATTTACAGAATCTGGTAGAAATTAAGTTTTAAAATAATCATGGGTATTTATTTACTTTTATTTAAAGGATTGGATAGTGGCAAATAAAAGAAGTAATACTGATTTGGGAATAAGGGGACAAGTTGAAGAAGAGATTATGAGACGGGAGGAAGCTGATAGACAGTTACAAGAGCTGCTTGTAAGTATGCAGGGTAGTTTGGCTGATATGACTAGGCAGGTGAAGAGATAACAACACAGAAGCCAATATTGAAAGAAATTTACTGAATATATACTTAGCGTAGTAATTATATTGCTTCATATATAAAGCAAATAGATGGAAAATGAGACTTACATGTGTTTCTATCACCTTTCTGGATTTTATCACAGTACTATGAGACTTCTCAGATAGGATGAAGGACACCTGATTCTACAAGACTCATAACAGACATTCAGTTAGTCTCCATATCTTTTGATGCTTATTTCCACAGTGTAAGGTTGTTTCAATTTCTGTATCATTCACAACAAAATGTTTAATATGTTTTCATTAACTAGGGCATTTTTAATTGCATTGAGTTTGTTTTTATTCAGTACATACCTTAATAACCTTATAATAATCTTAAAAATTTTCTTTGGTGTTTAAATATGTTATTTAAGATTAGTTTTGCGTTTTATTAATTTTGAAAATTTTTTTCAAGTGCTGTCTCCAGGACCAAATTTCATGCTAAAAATCACATTTCCGAAATTTTGTTGAAATCCATTCATAACTTTTCCGAGTAAATGATTATGTTGACAACTTTTAAAAGATTAGAAAATAATATTGGTCCTTATTTATAGGCAACATCTTTCTTATCAAATACATAACAGATTTAGATGCTGAGTTTAAATTAAATTGCTGACAGAATACTTCACTTTGCTTATGGGAAACGTTAATCTTGATCAAAGATTGACGAAGAATGGAAATAATAATCCATTAATATGTTGACTTAACTTGTCTCTACGTTAAAATTATTTTGGTAACTATTCCAATATTTCCACTAAACATTTTTCTGAGAAATTATTTATTTATTCATTATTAAAGTATAGCTTATAAATTTGTTGGTGATTAATAGATTTTTCATAAGACAGATTGTCTTGGAGACCATTAATCAATATATTGCTTATTTGTTTTGCGAGATTTTTTAGATTTTAAGGTTTTCATGCAATTTTGAAATTTTTAGACACAAAAAAATAGTTATTTTGTAACAACAGAGCTATATTAATTTTAGCCAAATTTTGTATGTAGGTAACTCATACAGCCCAAGATCTGCTAGTCATTTTATAAATAGCTATATCCTCTTTAAGAGTTCAGAATAACTATGTGAGTAGCGATATCCTCCTTGAGAGCTTCAACTGTAATTTTTAGTATTGTTGGACTCATTAAGGAAATAGAGTCCTATGAATCCATAAATGTCTGTTCTCAAAAATTTTCAGAATTTGGTTGTTAGTTTTTGTGAAGAAATTTAGTAATAAGGGTTGATATGTTTCTTTATTGACCTCGAGTATGCCTAAATATAGTAATTTTAATGAATATATTTTGAATGACTTATATATAATTAAGTACATGTGGAATGGAGCTTTCTCATAACAATAAGGAGTGACTCCCTTATAAAACTATTACACAAGTATAATTTTATAACTGTTTTGCCATTGAAAAAAAAGAAGACAAAGAAAAATAATAAGAAGAAGGAAAAGAAAAAGAAGAGGAAGGTGACAAAGTTAAAACGAATATACAAAAAACGGAAATGTAAAATTAGAGAGATGATAAAAGATAAGAAAGATAAGAAAAGAAATGTAGTCTATAATTAATATTTGATTAATATATTATTTATTTATTTGTAAAACTTTTTTTACTTAAATTTAAAAAGTTATCCTTGGTTTCTTAATTCATATTTCTAAATATTTCTATAATGTTAGGAAGAAACTTATTCCATTCTGCAACACATTGATATTTTAGAGATTTTTCTCTATACTTTTTAGTATACTATTTTTTTTTTTTTATTTCTAGTATTATGATCATGATTATTTTTGGTATACAAAAAGAAATTCAAAAAAGCTCTAGGAAGATTTTGATTAAAAATGTTATAAATTAACATTAAATTAGAGTCTTATCATATTTGCAAATGCAATAACTTTATTGTCAAAAATATCAGCATCTAAAGGGTTTAAAATAAATAACTCGTAAAGCAGATTTCTGCAAAAAGATATAATTTTTTAACATTTCTTGCCAGGTTGGCCCCAAATTTGATTACAGTATTTCATATGCGATGCAAAAATCAAAAAGTAAAGAGACTTTGTGATTTTGAAATGTACATAGTGTCTTGTTTTTGAAAGCATGCTGTTTTGATCAATTTAATTTATTTAATTTCATTTATATGGGGTTTGTATTAGGAGGAGCTTATCTAGAAGTATACCTAGATATTTTATGCTTGGTAAAAAAAAAGTAAATACATTTTCCATTTAATTTTATTTTATATTATAAATTCTTATTCATTTTTGGTTTATGAAAAAATGTCACTTCGATTTTATCTACGTTTAGTGAAATCAAATTTGTTCTTAGTCAATTTGAAAGACTTTATTGACTTTTTCACAAAGTGTTTTTAACTTTTTTCCAACAGTAAGTTTGTATTGTTGGCAAAATGATGAACAGTACGGTCTTTAATAGATATATCAAAATCGTTGATATAAATTAAAAATAAAAAAGGCCCTAAAACAGAGCTTTGTGCAACACCACAGTTTATAAATTTATTTATAGATGAATATCCATTTATTGTAACGAATTGATTTCGTTGAATAGATAAGATTTAAACCAATTATTTGCTAAACCTGTTATTCCATAATTTAATAACTGACAAAGGACTGAGAATGTTTCTAAATTTTTGTCTTTTTTTTAATTTTGGAATACTGATTCTCATTTTCTATAATGAATTGCACGCCTAGCTAATGTGAGGCGTGGGTTCGTTTCAAGGATCATCTATTTCCAGATTTATCCGGATTTTGGGTATTTAAAAATCTATCAAACCATTCTGGAAAAAATCTGGATAATTTCTGAATGTAAAATGTTATTTAGCCAACAGCTTAGTTCATGAGCTACCAGTCCTGTTAAAACTACAATAACTTCATTATAATCACTTTTTTATTTAATATAATATTGAAAAACCATTCTCTCTACTTGGTAATATAAACTTTTTTAAAAATTTGAAAATAGAAAAGATTTAACTCGATATAGTGATATTCAAACATTCGATTCTCAGACACCATGTGACTTAAAACGTTTGTTAAGTGGTATGTTATTAATAGCAATTTAAAATGTTATACTATTTTAAAATGTGAGATATTTAAAAAGATTTATTTTTAGATATCAACGAAAATTTCCGTACCTTAAAAAACTTTTTTTTTATTATTATTATTTTTTCAGCTAATCTTTTTAAGTAGGGTTTAAACACCTGGACTGTAAGTATTATAAACATATAAGCTCTCGTCCGCAGGTTTTTTTTAAACTTTAGTGATGACACAGTGCAGAAGAAGATTATCTGAAAAATTTGTGTACAATTCTTTCTACTTTTAATTTATTTCATTGCTCATGGTTTTATGAAATTTGCTCAGTGTCACAAATTTGGAAGTAGATACTGAGCAACCAGGCTGTTTGTTTGGAAGCATAAATATTTGATATTTTATTTTTCTTTAATTTATTCATAATACAACTCAAAATATAAGCATTTAAGGGTTAAAAGAAAAAAAACTAGTATATGGAAAGAAAAATAAGATTTTCATCGTATGTGAACCATGAGATATCTTAAAATGAGAGGTTTGGACATATTTTCTGCAAAAAAAAAAAACGACCAAATATAAATATTTGCCGACTCTGTTTTTTTAACTACGATTGGAAAACAGCAAACAAAGGTATTTCTCAGGTCAGCCCTAGGTTTAATTTTTAAGAGAGCTAACAAGAATTTTTTTTATTTTTAACTGCTATGTACAAACATCAATAGCACTGTTAATCTGCAGGTTATATATTATCTAACATAAGAGTTCCATCTTGTTCCGTTGATCTTTTTGTTTGATATCAATTTAATTTGTTCAATGTGCAAGATGAGCTGTGTATGGACAGACTTTTTAAGAATTTTTGACAGGATTGGAAGTACTGAAATTGGTCGGTAATTTTATACATTTGCGTTGTATTTAGCTTTATGTGGTGGATTTATGTGGTGATTTATGTGGTGGATTTATGTGGTGGATTTATGTAGTGGGTTTATGTAGTGGGTTTATGTAGTGGATTTATGGGGTTATTTTAGCATATTTTTATACCCATTGTATGGGAATAGTGGCTGTTTTCAGAGATAAGCTAATAAGGTAGCATAGCGGCTTCAATATTATTTTAGCTGAAGCCTTGAGTAATTTTGGTGGAAGATTATCTGTTCCTGTTGATTTGTTTAAGTTTAAGACATTTAGAAGGTTTGTATCTTCGATGAATATTGGTGTAAGTAGGCTTGACTTTGAATTTATTGGGAAGACAGATTTTATTGTTTTCCAAAAGTTTCCATTTTCAATTAATTGTTCTTGACAAAACTCTGACTTAACTTTTTTAATTAGTTTGGAGCAGAGATTTTGTTTGACTTCATCTTTAGACCAATTGTGTAAATGTTTATTGTAATTTTGACATTCAATGGTTTTTGATTTCAATTTTTATGGCTTATTTTTCGAAAAATAAACCATAAAAATTTAAATCTAAAACATTGAATGTCAAAAATACACTAAACATTCCAAAAACCATAGCATAATTACTCAAAAATGCAAGGATCAAGTAAGATTTATGAATATTAACTGGTTTAGTTGTAGCTATAATGTCTATTAAGAATGATGTATCTTTTGTTATAAGAGTTGCTTTTGAAACTGTTAAGCGTTAAAATTGGTTTAGATTTAAATTCTTTTTTTTTTTTTTCAGTAGTTAACGTTTACGTCTCCTGTTATAATTGTTTATTTTAACTCTTTAGAAGTGAAGGTTTTATGCCGATAGTCAGGTGAGTCCGGCGTTCGATAAATTGTCCAAACTAGGATATTTTTCGCTTTTTCGACAACAATTTCAACCCAAATGCACTCAATACCATCTATCTCCAGCTGGATTCAATTACAGTTTGAACAAAATTATATCCATTTAATGAAATTGAGACTGTTATATCACAATTTTTTATTCGTATCTCAGGGATTCCAATTATGTCAAAATGAAAGTTTAGTAAAGCGAACTTTGTTTATAAATCATCAATATGGAAGTTGGAATTTATCAGGTCTCATTCCCTTGACTCAAAGTATGGTGATTTTAGGTCTAAAAGCAACATATTTAGATTCTATAGAAATCTGTCCATGCCTTTTTTTAAAAATCTCTCATAAAATTAAAGGAGCTAGAGAAAATCTTATCCCACACAGTCGCCTGCCAAAATTTCTTGTTCCCGGGCTTCTAAATGTGTTATAAAATAAAACTCACTATTACCAATTTAATCTCCAATATGACATTTTTTCTGAAACTCATTATGTAACGTACCAGAAGCATAAAGAAAATCACCCTTGCATTATAAAGATGTTTTTCATGAACTTGTGGCTGTATGATAACTGGACAACCCTGCTATAATTAGAAAAAATTAACAGAGAAAAGGACCCAAAAGGAAAATCAATGTTGGAGACTGAGTTTAAAACACTCAGAAATTTATTCGTCTCTTTTACCAGACTAAGTATGAAAAAGTATTTTTCTAGCTATTTTCCCAAAAGCATACAAAATCTAAAATAAGCATTTTAAAAACCTCATTAACCTGAGCGATCATAAACAAACTCACCCTACCTGTATCATTAGTGATAAAAAACTATTACTGATGCGGAAATCATAGCCAATCAATTTAATATGTATTTTGCCAGCATTGCGGAAAAAATCCAAAAAAATATTCATGCACATCACACTGATTTTACTAAATATCTCAAAACGCCTATCATAAGCTCCTTTATTATTTCACCTGCAATCAACTCTGAAATACAAGACCTAATAGGCCAGCTTAAAAGTGTTCCCACGTAAATTTTACGTGTATTGAATAATGCAATATCTCAATATTGATTATTCTCAAATAATCAATATATACGTGCTAAACTATTTAACTTTTCGTTCTCCAGTGGTATTCTCCATCAATATTAAAAACCGCTTCTGGTATACTAATTTTTAAAAAAGATTCCAAATTGAAATGTGACAATTACCGTCTGATTTCTCTACTATTTAACATCAGTAAAATTTATGAAAAGCTTATGTACTCTTGACTCTATAATTTTCTCACTGCTCACAATTGCCTTTGTGAACTACAATTCGGCTTTAGAGCTAAGCATTTTACTTCACGTGCACTGATAAGCACCACTGAAAAAATAAGGGGAGCTTTCGATTTTGGTCATTTTGTTTGTGGCGTATTTATTGACTTATAAAAAGCTTTTGATACTGATAATCATGATACTTCAACACATAAACTTGATTATTATGGGATTTGGAATTCTGCAAAGATCTGTACTAGGCCATCTATTGTTTTTTCTATATATAAATGACCTAAATATTTGTACCAAGCACTACTGTTCATCACTTTGCAGATGATACAAACCTACTTTACATAAATAAATCTGTAACAAACATGTCAATCATATCAATATTGACTTGCATGTTCTAACCAATTGGCTCAATGCCAATAGAATTTCACTAAACTCAGGTAAAACTGAATATGTACTTTTCCGGCATCCTAACAAAATCACAAACTATGACGTTAAAATTAATGGCACACATTCAAAATCCCTTCAAAATTTATTAAATATTAATATTAATATTAATTGATGAAAATTTATCCTGGAAATTTCATATTAACGAACTCAATAAAAAACTTAGTAGAGCAAATAGCGAGTTATGTAAGGTTCGCCATTTTGTTGATGCTACGTTTAAGTTGTGGCTGATGCAGTTTTCTTTTCCCATCTTACTTATTGTTGTCAAATTTGGGGTCAGAGCTGAAATCCTTTGATTGCAAAAATTAATTCATCTCATAGAAAAGCAATCCGCGTCATTAACTTTGCACCTTTTCGCTGTGATACAGCCGGTTTATTTCAAAAATCAAAAATTTTATTCTTTTTTGATCAAGCATATTTTAGAAATTGTCTTTTCTTCTTCCATCATTTTAATCAAAATCTTCCTGGGTCACTAGCTTGCTTTTTACTGTTATGGCAAACACTCATTCTCATGGTACAAAAACTTCTAATTTGAGAAAACTGTTTCAAAACCAAATACATTTTGGTACAGTAAATATTCAATCAGAATTCAATGCATTTCTGATTGGAATACTTCTATTAAGGAAATTTCTACTAGATATTAAATGTATTTCTGAACAAAAAACATGTCCCTGAAATAAATCAGCTGTCCAGATCACAGTTTTAAAATCTTATTTATGATTACTTAAGCTAATACTTTTACATGTCACATTATCTCCCACCCCTCTGCTCGTATGTCTCTCTTTTTTATTTTCTTTATTTGCTTTATTCCCTCACCCTTTACTCCTTAAAACAACATTTGTTTTAAGCCTGTTGTTCAAGCCTGAGGTTAATATTATCCGAGAAACTGTGGGTCACTCTTTTGCTCAGTTTCAGTAAAAGTTAAAATAAAAGCTCTTCCTTGGCAGCTTTATGAAATATTAATTTGTCTGTCCGGGAGTTTTATTATATATTCATCATTCTACCATGGAGAGTTTTTAATTCAAAGCTGAGATTTTATTCATCAGATTTTACTTGTTTATAAAATGTTATATATGGAGTACATCAAAGTTTGATTCAATTTTTTTTTTCTTGTTTTTAATATATATTTGTGAAATTTGAAGATTTATTCCTAATTTTTTAAGCATCAGTTTAAAATATATATATAAAGATTTATATGGATCTTTTAACTATGGTGTAAATGATAATTTTATTTTAATTCATTAATGCCTGTGATTGGAAAGGTCCCAGCGATTGGCCTCAACTGAAAAATGAATGGTACAATGATAATTTACATACGAAACAGCGTTTAAAAAAATATGAAATTGTATCTCTAGTATATTAAACCATATAATTGTATTCCTCTTATAAATATTAAAAATAAATAAAATAAAATAAATGCTAAGATAAAATGTAAAGATTTAATATCTTTATGTTTTTAAATAAAAACCAGTTAGCCAGATTCGAAAAGCACTTTATCGATTTGGTGTTTGTCTAATTACTTAAAACTTATGTTTAAAGCAAAGATTTCTTTTGTTCATCTAATTGTTATTTTTAGAAAATTAATGAGTTAGTGTGAAGAATGCTGTTAAACTTAATGAAAATTTACCCTTATTTGTGACTGAGTTTACATTTGTTCTGAACAGATCATTCAATCTTCATCAAATTATAAACACTGTCTTTTGGCATTGCTTGCAGAATTACAGGGTAATTAATTGTTTCTTTACTGCAAATAGAAAAGTGAAATTTGGATTTTTTTTATGTTTCACAAAAAATTCTGATTGTGCACTCTCTTGAATATAATTATGAATTAGCTCCAAATTTTGACGGGGCACCCAGATCAAAATTTTGACGGGGCACCCAGATCAAAATTTTGACGGGGCACCAGGATCAAAATCAGATTTTAGTATTTTTTATAAAGTAATTTCTACAATATCTGGATGGCCATTCAGTTAAAGTAGCCATGCCAATAATTTGAGGCTTTTTATTTTTGTATAAAATTTATAATTTATTTGTGATAAGTTAGTGGGTTCTAAAATGATGTTTCTAATAATAAACAGCCTTCCTAAAACAAACGTCGTAAATGGCAAAATTGCTCAAATATGCCCAAAAAGTTTAAATGATTTTATCCTTCTTGAAGAAATGCAGCTTTTATCCGCCTTAATTGGCCATATTAATGGTGATAAATTATTAATATTCCCACAACACTATTCTCTTTTTATATCATACCACCTTTTATATCTTTTCAACAGATAATCTGCTATTATTTTATCAGTGAATACCTTTTAATAAACACCTTTCAAATATATGTATGTAAGTAGAGAGGAAGTTGAGTGCATGAGGAAGAATTAGCAAGAATTATTCCATTTAACAGGAGGAGAATTATTTTTAAAGCTTTTATTGAATCCCAGTTCAGCTATTGTCCACTTGTTTGGATGTTTCATGATAACAGCAAAATAAAGAGGCTCACGAAAGAGCTTTAAGAATAATTTATAATGGCTATGATGTCTTAACTTTTAAGGAACTTTTAAGTAACAGTTCATCAAAAGAATATTCAGAAACTTGCAATTGAACTTTATAAAAGTTAGAATAATCTTTCTCTAAAATTAGTGGTTTGCTTAACAAGAAATTAATGCAAAGAAAAATGTGTAACTGATATTTTCAGTATACCTAAAATTAATAGTGCACATTCAGGAGAGAATTCTCTTGGATATACAGGACCTGTATTCTGGAAAATAGAACCAGAAATATACAAAGAAATTAAATGATTAGCAGAATTTAAAAGAAAGATCAAAAGTTGGATACCGGAATGTGGAATGTGGGTGTAAATTATGCATTGATTACATACAGGGTACAGGTTACATTTAGTGTGTTGTATGAGTTTTTGTGTATTTTAGTTATAATAAGAGTTTTAGCATATTTTAATATTTGATATTATAAAGTGTTTATGGGTGTAAATATTTTCTAATTTGACTAAGATTGTAAAAAAATAAAAGAGATAATAATAATTAAATACTCTTTGTAGCCAAATTCCAATAACACAAACACAAACTTTGCAAATCCATATTATTTGAGATCTTTTTACAATAGTACAATAGATAAATTATTTGACACTTTTGGTCATTTTATAAAGATACTTGTTTTCTAGCAGCGACCTCGATTCAGTTGTTTTCATATATATTTTTTCATATTTACCTGTGTTGCTGAGCGTTTCTGCTGTTGGATTCAGTTAATTTGCTATTTACTATTTTTGATGGATTTGAGTGCTTTTTTATTTCTTATTGGGATCATATTTTAAACGTTTTTTATCGAGTGTATGCATGGTCAGGTCTACATGTTTTAATTAATTAGACATGGTTTTTAAGAGGATCGCTATTTATTTGCTTGTTTTTGTTTTTTAATTTAGGACTGGGACTATAAAGGTGGTGTACTAAGTACTAAGTTGGTGCTTTTTGAAGAAGGAATGAAATGCGATGTTCAGTTAAGATTAAATTGAAACAGGTAATCTATTTATTTATATGTCACATTAATATCAATCTCTGTTGCTTTTTTAGACCTCCAGCGAAGTTAACATGGAAATATTTATTGTGAGATAAATTATCATGCCATGAGTTTAAATATTTTATTACAGATATGTTTGGGGAGACAAATTGCTCCCGTCTTCAGGCAATTTACGATGGATTAAAAAAAAATTTTAGTTGGATCTCTCGTGCAGCTTTTTAAAACATATAAATTATTTGTCTGTTCTTCTACCTAATTTTTTTTTTGTTTCTTTTTAACTTTTCTATGATCATTGAAGTTTCTATTCTATTTATTACTATTTTTGAGTGAAGGACCATGGAGATAAATTTTTAACTCAACCCTTCTGTGTTATTGGAATTTTGTAGCACTGCTATTTTTCAGTTAATAACCTGATGCTGCAGACCCTGGGTGCTTCTTTTTTTTTTTTTTTTACTGTGCAAAATAGTGTTGGTAGGGGAGGATTTAAAATTTCTAGTTCATATATAAACAGAAGAAAACTTAGATAAAAAATTAGATTTTAGAAATAGGTCCTGGCATGATGCTGCTTCTTCAACTTAAATGCACACTGGATTAATACATAGTTTAGTAAATAAATCAAAACTTCTTTAGATACCTGTTATTTCTTAATTTATCCTGGAATTTTTTCCTCCAGCTGGAAATAATTTTTTCTTGGTACTTAGAAAAAATTTTGCTTTGCTTTTTAGATAGCCATTATTTTATTTACAGGGTGTTACGATGTCTGATGTTTATCAAATTGCATTTCCTCAATTAGAGTGACTTTTTTTCCTTTTTAACTTCAATTGCTTATATGTTGAATGTTCATGTAAACTTTATTTACGGGCCCATCACTATGTTTACTTTTCCACTTGTTTATAGGTTGAATGTTCATGTAAACTTTATTTCCGGGTCCATCACTATGTTTACTTATCCACTTGTTTATAGGTTGAATGTTCATGTGAACTTTATTTACGGGCCCATCACTATGTTTACTTATCCACTTGTTTATAGGTTGAATGTTCATGTGAACTTTATTTACGGGCCCATCACTATGTTTACTTATCCACTTGTTTATAGGTTGAATGTTCATGTAAACTTTATTTCCGGGTCCATCACTATGTTTACTTATCCACTTGTTTATAGGTTGAATGTTCATGTAAACTTTATTTACGGGTCCATCACTATGTTTACTTATCCACTTGTTTATAGGTTGAATGTCCAGGAACTCTTCATTTACGAGTACGACAACCAGTCTACCTGTGTTTCTCTCTGTTTGGTCGTGTTCAGCGCTCACAGGATGTTTATCCATCGTTTCCCATGGTGTTTAATTCAAAGTTGATCTTTAAAAGGGTATAAATATGTTTATTTTATACCATGATATTTAAACACTATTAAACTGAATTGAAATTTATCATTTTTTCTTCTTTTTGCTTTGAAACTTATCCTACTTTTTCTTACCTCAAGAAGGGCTTCTTTTGATTTTGCACAAATTATTTGTTGTGTCAGAAGGTATTCTTCATGGCTTTATAGGACATGTTGTTGTTGAGCTTAGTAATAAAAAATAAATGATAGACGCATAATCATATTTGTCCTTTCAAAACAAAGCTAAAAATTGATATATAAATAAATATGGTAATTTTGTTTCATTTTTTTTTTTTTCAAATTTTATCAAGCTGGTAATTTTCTCTTTAGTTATCAAACAATCACTTAATGCTAATTTTAAACTTAATTTTAGTTTTTTACAAATGCCAAGACACCTGATCATGTA
>JAUZNK010062082.1:0-14807 GCA_035046665.1 Euphysa ruthae
GTGTGTATGTGTGTGTGTGTATATATGTACATATATTTATATGCATGTAAGAATTACCTGGTGAGTAATAAACTTCTTTTTAAAGCTGTCAAGTTACTTTGTAACTCAGTTTTTTCAGTAATTCAGTTGAAACTTAAAAATCCCAGGAAGCGATTAACATCGTCATAATTCTTATTCAATAATCAAAAAGTTGTTGCATTTTTTAACTTTGATAAATGTTGTGTAAGCAACAACTTGATATAACTCCTATAGCTTAATTAACCCTGTATTTTTTATTACACGGGGCAACGATTGGTGGGAAAATAAATGTAGCTTATTTTTAGCGGCAATATTTTAACTAGTTTAAATAGCTTCTGAAAACTTTCTAAGAATAACTAATTTTAGAAAAAACAATCTAAAAAGCTCTTTTCAAAAGCTATGCAATCATAGGTCAATACTTCAGCTAAAATCCCCTTCTCTGATGACAAATCGATGGTAAAACTAGGAAATCACCTGGTCGCATGAGCTAATAAACTAACTTGTCAGCAAAATAAATCATTAATAATGTTTTTGTTTGCTTATTTTTTAATTGAGTGATTTTTAATTAAGTTTTAAACTCTCTATTAAGTTTTAAACTCTCTATTTTAACCATATGATTTTTTTCCTTTTTCTGCTTATTTCAGAGGTATTTTTTTATTTTAATATTGTTTTAGTGGTTCCTCAATATAGACTTTTGATTTATTAAGTACTTACTCACTGGATGAATTTTAGTTTAACCTTTTTTTTTTTTTTAACTTTGAATAACAATTTTAGTTACAAAATCATCATAATTCTTTGTACTACTCTTTGTTAGTAACTGTTTTGTTACTAACGTGAATTGTGTTGTGATTAATTGGGAACTGTTTAGCTATTGTCATGATGTGCTTGTTTAACTATATTTTGTCTATATTGTGTTACCTAACACTGGCTCATGACTTTGTCACATTTTTGTTAATGATAGAGAAGAATTGCATTTCTTTATGGCTTTTTCACTCAATTAACTGCATTTATTTGAATTTTAGGCTTTAGAATCTGACTATGTTTCTGAAAACCTTCATAAGTGGATTGATTTGATGTTTGGATACAAACAAAAAGGTTTGTGTTACTGCTAAGTCTCATTCCAGTTTATATAGGAATTTTACTTTCTTTAGTCCTGACAACAACTAGCAGTTAGATATGTTCAAGTTTTTAATTTATTTTGTTTTAGAATTTTCTGACATCAATCTGAACGTTTTTTAAATTTTGTTTCATTCAATTTTTCTCTAAAGGTTTTATAAACTAATAAACTATTCATTGAAGCAGAGCAAAAAATTACTTGTTAATAAAAATTAAAAATACATAGCCTTATTATTAGTTCCAAGGATGACAGCTTAAAAATATGATATAAAATATAAAGAAACTAATTCTACGACATGTCATGTGTTTATTCTGTGATATTCTATAAATTGAACCTCCTATTCTTTCAATCAGATTCAATTGACTGAGCTAGTTTGTTGTGTTTGCTGTGTCGAATTAACACTAGTGCATTTTATCTATTGGGAGAATATCTTCAGTTTATCAGCTTGCCCACTTGTGGTAGATTACAAAATCACCGTACAGTCAGCAGCTCAACGCCAGCACTGTTAGACCAACAATTCTCTACACTTAAACCCAGCAATATGAATACTTGCGAAGAGGTTTAGGTCCAACAGTGTCAGGGTTTCTAAGGTTGACACAGATTTTCCAGAACAAATCATTTCATCCCTATTATATATTTTATATGTTATTGTTAAAACTTTGTGACCCAAAAAAAAACCACCCAATAAATAATATTGACAAAACAAATTGCAACTTGAATCAAAGTTCATGCCATTATTTTTGATTCCTGTTTTTTTCAACTCAAATAATTTTTTAAAACATTTGTCGTTAAACAGCAGTTTAAGTATTTTCAAAAGGATTCACAATTGGGTTTGTGAAAAATTCTCAGATGAAATTGAAGCATTTTTCTTATCAGAATTCTTACAGTTTGTTTTTTCCAACTGCTACTTTTTACACTGTTTTACTATCTTTATGAAATAATAGATGAATTATTTATTATTGTTAACATTATATTTGTTTAAATATGCACTGCTGCTTACCACCATTTTTATCTTTTGCAGAGGATGCACTGTCGGTATTACAATATTTGCACCAAGCTTTTAATTTTAATGTAGTATTCAAGGTAGTAAAACAAAACGAATGTATTAATATGCTCTAACAACTAAGTTATGTATGTATGTTATGATGTACACTTATTATTATTATTCTTGAACAAGTTTAATAAGTTATTCTTAAAAAAAAATATACTAGTGAAAATCATGAAGCAAGAAAGATATACTGTTATAATGAAGATTTTAAATATTTCACATTTTATATTATAATAATTATAGGTAAAGATGCAGAGCATAGCGCAAATGTATTTTATTATCTTACATATGAAGGCAGTGTTGATGTTGATGAAGTTACTGATCCAATTGCTAAGCAGGTAAAATATAAGTTTTCTTTATGATGGTTAGTTTTGTAGAGTGTGCAGTCACAGATATGTTTTTAATGTGTGTTATATTTTTATTATTTGAGAAAATAGAATTTTTTGGAAAAGACAAATGGTTGCTAAACTCAATGATACATTCTGATTTGTTAACCGCTTACTGCCATCCAATATTCTATATTATTCACATTCACCAATCAAATTATGTCTAAAAGCGTCAGATATAATGAATGGTTAAAATATTTTATATAATGATGAGGCTGTGGTTCATAAAGATGCTTCCTGCTTCTGAAGAGTTTAACTTTAAAATAGCTGATCCTGTTACATCCATTTTTGTCATTTAGGCTTTGGAACAGCAGATTAAGAGTTTTGGGCAAACACTATCACAACTTTTAACTACACCCCATCCTCAACGGACTTCACGTAAGGTATGGATTAATTTGATACCCTTGATTTCTTTTTTTAAGTTAGAAGTGAACTACGTAATATGACGTTTTAAGTACCTTAAAAAACATGGTATGCTGTTTTAAATTTATTAGGCAGTGCTAAATTAAGCAACCTGCTGCTCAGGTAAATAAATTTTCACTTGGGAACCTAATAATGGTCGTTTTTAATGATTTTTTTTACAAAGATTTTTCTGTTCTTTTATAAATTTTAATCCTTTGGCTTTCAAATTGAATAAAAAAAAAAAAAAAAAGGTTGTTTGAATTTTTTTAAAACATTTTTTTATTAATAATTTTCTGTCATTTACATCAATATATAAAGGTTTGCGAAAGAATGGCAAGCTTGTTGACAAGCCAAAGTTAAAAATGATATATGGTAATTGATAATAAAAGAAAACTGCAACAGAATTCAACAAACAACAAGTTTTCTTATGCTATCAGTGATTAATATACGGTAAAGCTGTAGCTAAATAGAAAAAATTTTCTTTCGACAGTATTGAAGTTACTTTTGATTTGGTTTTGATCTATTGGAAGAATAGTTTATACAAAAAAAAAAAGATTTTATGGTATATTGCAAAGACAATTAAATAAAAATGTTGTTTTTAATTGGAAATATGTTTCAAGTTAAAATTATTAAAACAATTTGTTTAAATTCGAATGGAATGTTAATGATTCTTCTGTTAAAAGTTTAAATAAAATTCTCTGGACAGTATCGAAATTAATTTTGATTTGGTTTTGATTTGGTAACTAACAACAAAAATACCATATCTTATTGTCTCAATTGAATTATTTTCTATTATTCAAGTGTTATTAATAAAGAAATGGGGAGGCGAGACAATATTATCTCGATTGAATTATTCTATACTGTACACAAATATTATTAATAAAAAATTGGAAAAGGAGACAAAATATGAAAGAAATAGGCACAAATTTTGGCCCAAATTTTGGTTCAAAAATCTGTTGAGTCAGCAAAAAAAAACCTTCCTTACTATAGAGAATTTTTTGCGTTGTTTCCAAATGAGTTCCATTTGCAAAGTTCGCGCAAAAGTTTAAAAAAAAAAACAAAAAAAAAAAAAACATGCATGACATGCATGCATGCATGTATACATAACTATATCATATTGGGTAAATAAGTTCTTCATTTATTCTTTTAGAATGCTGATGTGGAGCCTCATAAAAGTATGTCGATTTCTTAATCTATTTTATTTCTTTGAATGAAGCCTCGTTCTTTTTTAATTATGATCAAGTAAATGTCCCAACTGTCTTGATATATGGTATTGTATCACGATAGGGTTATATCTGTTCTTTAAAGAAAAAGGAAGTTGAATATAGTTTACTTACTGTAGTTTAAGATACCTTAAATGACCTTTTTTTTTTTAAAAAAATGAGTCCATTAAAGCTTACTAAGTTATTAAGTTAGCCATGCTTAAGGCTTTAGTTGCATTGAGGTTATATGTTTTAGGTATTTTCCTGTCATTCTTGGTCACACCTGAAGTTCCAGTTACATACGTCATGGGCCATACAAACACTGCATTTCCTGCAATCATCACTATTAGCTGCAATCAAATGTTTTCTGTCAATAAATGGATAAATTTTGGTAAGTAATTTAATACCACATTAATAAAATACCACATTAATAAAATGCCACATTAATAAAATACCACATTAATAAAAAAAGTCTGTGGAGTTCATATGAAGTCTCTATCTCTTATTTCATTTGTTCACATCTCAGCCTTTCCTTTGCCCTCGTGACGAAGTCCACTATGTAAACAATATTTATAAACATCTAAACATTAATATTTTTTATGATTATAAAGAATATTTACACAGGATATAACATTTCAATTCAAAATAGTACTGTATCAATATGTGTCCTGTAAATAATAAATTAAGAAAATATATGGAAATATATGTTAAAATTATTTGTTACAGTTACAATTTAGTAGTATGAAGCTACAAAATAAGTTTTACGGTTTTGTTTAAAGTCACTAAATAATGATATTTTGGAATTGTGTTGTAAACATGTGCCACCATGTAAAAAAAATCCTTTTTTAGCATATTGAATTTAATTTTCGGTAGTTTGA
Source organism: Euphysa ruthae (assembly GCA_035046665.1). Taxonomy (NCBI): domain Eukaryota; kingdom Metazoa; phylum Cnidaria; class Hydrozoa; order Anthoathecata; family Corymorphidae; genus Euphysa; species Euphysa ruthae. The sequence goes on from JAUZNK010062082.1 coordinate 5,052, forward strand.
CAGAAATTTTATTGTTTCTTGCTTGTTTTTGGTGTTTCATCATTGTAAAATATTTCTTCATATGACAAAACATTGTCATACTAGTAGACACGCTTATCTTTTTAATGCAGAGTGTACAGTTGGTAATGTTACTTTCTGATGGTATGAATGTTGTTTGCTCTTCTGTTATTTGACACAAGAAAATTTATTTGCATCTGGTTAAAACCCAAATTTATTATGTTACAATAAGTAACTAGTGATAAAATCATTGCGTTATAAGCTGCAGCAGCTGCTTTTGTTGTCAGATAGGCCCGCAAATTATTTAAGAGACATAATCTCGATGATGCTTTTCGATACGACTGTTGGAATTGATTGTTCATTTAGAGTAAGTTCAAGCAAATGCCTAGATATTTATACACAAGATCAAGTTCATGGTTTTTAGGTAAACTCAAGTTTAGATTTTAATCTTATTATTTCAACTGTTTTGTTTGAAATATGTGCGATTTTTTTTGAAACTTTAGTTTTTATTATAGGTGGGTCAATTACATCATTTAAATCATTGAAAAATGTGCAAATAGAGCAAGATCCATTAATTGGTAAGCGTTAAGTAATTTCTTCAGAAATAGCAGTTTAAAAGTCTTCAGAAATAGCAGTTTAAAAGTATATCTAAATCTATCATATAATACAACTATACACCGCACTACATGTAATGTATTTTGAATAACATTTCAGTTATTTCTTAAAAGCTCGATAAACTTGATATTAAAGGTGTTTAAAAACTGTCATTTTTGAGATCTTTAAAAAAATACTCACAAAAAAAAAAAAAACATTCTATCTCATCACAAGTTCAATGTTTACGTCTAAACAAGTCATGTGGGCCATAAATCTCTGAATCAGCCAATGAAATATTCAAATTTTATTAAAATTCGGCGATTGAAAATAATTAGATTTAAGTCAAAAAATAAAATACCGTGTTGCGTACAACGGTTTTGATTTATTAATTTTATGATTTTTTCAAAGAAAAATATTGAATAAGATTGATAAGTACAGAAATAATAAATTATAATTTTTTAAAAGTGAAAGGGTATCGATGCCCTGAAACTTAATGGTTGTCTGGCTTAGCAGTTAAGACCCCCTTAGAAACCAATGATTTTTTTTACCGTAAACTCATATGGGAGCTCTAAGTACTCCAGAACCAAACCCGTGAGCCCTTCTATAATAATTTAATTTGAAAAACTATTTGTTTGCCCCACATTAAAATAATGGAATAATCAAATCCTCCAATTTTTTTTTTTACTTTTTAAGATTTCTTTTTAAATGCTATATGCACCAATTACCCAAATTTTGGCACCAATTACCCAAATTTTGGTGGGGTATACAGCTAATTGGATAGTTATAGCAATGTTAAAGGTCTTCATTGGTTTGGTTTTAACAATAATATTACAAAACTTCAAAATTAAATATTTTTGATTGGTCGTGTTTAAACAATGAATAATAAGAAATAATATTGTTCTTATTTGTTTTTTATATTCTTTTTGACTTCATGAAGCGGGCAGAATAATTTTCTTATGGAATAGTATAAATAAATGATAAATCACAACCAAAAGCCAAGATCTATTCAGCTGACTTAAAACAATTTAAAGAACCTAATTCAATAAATTTTTGGAAATTATTGCTATGGTATCACCATTAATATTAAGCTTTCAATAAATTTTACCTTAAAATACTTAAATCAAAAAACAGCAAATAAATTCACGTTTCTTTTCTTTTTTGTGTAAAGGTAATATTTTTATATATATAATTTTTATATAATTGTCTTTTTTTAGTTCTGCATTTTAAGGCTGTGACATTCTAAAATTAGCCAAATTTTGATGGGTATACAGCTAGTCTGGGAATAATTTTTTTAGAAAACTTTCTTTGGAGTATTAACAAAAAGCTATTTATAATCATCATTGATGCTTTTACAGAAATTACTCTGATTTCTTGAAAAAATTGCATTGACATGAAATGTTATGTAATAAACTATAACTAGAAGCATATCTAGACGTTAAAGCAGTTGTAATATAAAAAGATTTTATTTTTTTAGAAACTACTCAGGGTCGAACACAACGCCAACTTGGTGAACCTTTGGATGAAAGTGTTGCAGTAACATCGTCATGTTTCACTGTGTCTTCGGATAATAAATTTATATTTTCATGTGGTTATTGGGATAAAAGTTTTAAATGTTTTTCTTCTGATTCAGGTTAGTTTAGTTGTTAATCAATAAATATTTTGAGTCAAATTAAAGTAGTTGCTTTTTTATTTGAGTTTTCCTGCTGAAGTTCTTGAAAATATAATCTTGGACTAACTTACCAGTTTAAATTATTAAATATTTTGCTTAGGTAAACTTGTACAATGTATATTTGGTCATTGGGACGTAGTGACTTGTCTTGCTTATTCAGATGATGATATTACATCAACAAACGCTATAGTAGTATCTGGATCTGCAGATTCCACTGTTTTGGTATGGATATGGGATCACAAGAGACACAGGATTATTGGCACTGATGATGGTGGTGGTATGTTTGTTTTAATTGGATTTAAACATATAATAATTCAGCAATGTTTTTTTAGGGAACCTTTCAATAGTTTTTTCAAAATTTTCATTTGAGTAAAAGAGCGAAAAATTCATTTTTTTCAATTTATTCGATTTATACATCTTGCTAGCACTGTACTTTCTGCTTGCCACTAGCATTGATCTATGCAAATCAATTGAAATAATTTCAATTTTTCGCCAATCAGCTGACAGGTTCTAACAAGGGCAAAACATTTCTTATACTCTGGTTGGAAATCACATAGCTTATAATCACTTTTTTTGATATTCAAAGCCTATTAAACGAAATAAATAATTACTTTCCAAAATACCTGAAATACATATAAACCCTAGAAAAAGAAATAAATATTTATACATTTATAACAGAAGTTTAAAAACTCTTTGAATAGGTCGCTTTAAAATATCTTTCATCTAAAGAAATTAATGCATGAGAAATTTTATTAAAAAATCACACTTGTTTTTGTTTGAAGTATACTCTGAATACCTGTATACTCTGAATATTTTTTGAAATCTATCAGTTTTTAAAAATTGTCTAGGTTATATACTATCACTTTTAGGGTATGGTTCTACACCTACTGCTATATGTACTGGTCATGAACTACACATCACATGTGTAGACGTTAGCACATCTGTTGGTGTCATTGCAAGTGGATCAGTTGGTAAGTTTAATCACAGACCTAATTATGTGTGATATATGTATAGTAAGAAAATGTCTTAAGTGCATCAATTAAATTTCTGTTTGATACATGCTTATGATGGTATTTATAAACTTTTGTACTTTGAATGAATGAACGATGTTTCTGTGTTTAGTGCATTGATAATTCAAAGAATTTAATAGATGTTTTTAATCCTTATTTTATATTTTATATTTTATTTTGTATTTAAATGTTTTGCTAAACGGTTTTGTACTTTGCATTCAAAGTTTTACAATTTTTTTATAAAATTTTAATAAAAAAATAATATATTTTCCGATTAAATTTTAAGTGAAATTATGCCTTTCTTTAATCCTTATAAATTGCCACTTTTGATTTTAGAGGGACCATGTCTTGTACACAGTTTGAGTGGTGAATTACTATATAGCTTGAAAGGCCCTCAAATCTGTCAACATCCACGTTTGGTGAACATTTCTAACGAAGGTCGTGTTTTAGTAAACTATTCTGACGATGATGGTTATATGGCTATGTTTACAATCAATGGAAAGTTCCTTAGCTATGTTAAACTCAATTCCCAAAATTTTGTAAGGCATTTCTACAATTTCATCAATTGGCTATGATTTTTTTTGAATAAGATAATTGAAAAATTAATTTTTGAATATTTATATGATTTTCCATTTATGGTATTCTAAATAATAAAGCCCTTGTTTCATTAAAGCCCTTATTTCATTGAAGCCCTTATTTCATTAAAGCCCTTATTTCATTAAAGCCCTTATTTCATTATCATACATCAATTTCTGTTGTTTTTGTTGTTATTATTGTAGGCTTTTAATTCTCATTTCTTTCTCTTTTTTTGACTATTGATTAATCGTTTTTTGGCTCAAATTAATTAACTAATTCATTTTAATTTAGTGAAATAATACATTAATTGGACTCTGAAAGGTTAATTAGTTCATGGTTAATGCGCTCTTAAAGGTTTTTCTTTCTAATTATGTGATTTATAAATGAAAAAGATTCTTAATTATAAATAATCTTGCAATTAACAATTAAAGAATAAATTATTTCTTAAGAAAAATATACGGAAGGAATGTTTAGAGAAGAAAAAAAAAAACATAATATATATTATATAAAAATTTTAAACTAATAATTATTTTCATGCAATCCAATAGTTTAAATAATACGTGCAATTGAATGGTTAAATTGCTCCTAGCCAAGTCAATGGTTTGATTCAGTGGTCGAATTCAGTAATTGTTTGTTTGAATTCTTTAACTCTAAAAAAGTTTGATTCCTGCATGCCGTCTAATGATTCAAAAGTAGTAGAAAGACTTTACTACAACAAAACTTGATAATAGTAATAATAATGTTTTAGAAATAAATAATCAGTCTCTGTTTGGAGTCAGATATTATTATTATGAAATGATACAATTGTGGTTTGTCTTTATCACTGACCTAACTGTCTTAATAACTTATTATACAGATCAGTTGTCTTACATATCTTCATAAAGTCAAATGAGATGCGGATAAACAATTTAATCTTTTTTTTTTTTTTTTTTTTTTTTTATAGAGGTACATTTAATATGTAATAAAGTTACATCCAATTATTAGTAAAAACTGCGTATTGTCATATGAATAATGCTGTTTTATGTAAATATCAGTATGATAAAAAAGTCATCAGGCTTGCCGCTCAACTTGGAAAACTTGTAAATTAAATTTGTCGACTTACTAGACAGGGTAGCTGCTTGTGCTGGAAATTATTTTTTAAAAGCAGAGATTTTCAAATAAATGTTTTTCCTGAAAATACTTGATATTTTGAATGATTGGTAGATGAAAATTTATTTAGACACTTTATCATAACAAAATATATAGATTTTGGGTCACTACTGTTTTTTCCTGGAAAATTTTAATAATTTACTTTGAATTCATATTCTTAAAAGTAGCTCATTTTGCTTTAATGGCAAGTTATAAGTACTATTTTCTGCTTTAGGCTGTTGTATTTACCAAGGATGGCAGGTTCTTTGTCACTGGCGGTTATGATCGTTGTTTCCATGTGTGGAGAAGTTTTGAGATGATTCTGGTCAGTGTTTTCCCACCGTGTGATGGAAGTATACGTTCACTAGCCCTGACCCCAGACCAGAGGTAGGTTTCCCCTGTGTAGTAAAAGTATATATTCGCTAATTCTGAAGATGGACCAGAGATAGTGGTAAAAGTATCAGTAGCAGCCTCAGCAGTAGTAGCTGTATTAATAGTAGTAGTAGCAGCAGTAAAAGAATAACATTTTTTTTTTTTGGCAATCCTGAGTGAACATAGAACGCAAGTCATTTTCTTATATTTGCAACTCGCTATAGTAAAAAATTTAATTCACTTGTATTAATTTTTACTTAAATTGTATTATCAACCATTTGATTATAAAACAAAACTAGAAATCCTTATTAGCTTGAGTTTGGTGTAATTGAGTTAAAAATATAATCAAAATCTGTATTTTTTATTCTTCTCAGAATATTCTCAGATATTTCATCAGATTTCACATGAATATCATCCTGAAAACCACAAAAATCAAACGAAGGAAAAATAAATCTTTTATTGTTCAGCGAGTTCTTTTGAATGTTTTTGGATGTTTTTGGATGTTTTTGAATGTTTTTGGATGTTTTTGAATGTTTTTGGTCAACTGCATCATAAAATAGATAAATATTTTTGGAATTTTTGTAAATACATAAACTTTCAGTGTTTTGCACATTGTCATTTAGTAATTTTGAAAATGCAGATACATTACATGCATGTCACAAATGACAGCTCTGACAAGTTTTGTTCAACCCTAATTTCAATAAAATTGAGCTATTTTGTTTTTAGTCACTTGCTGTCTAATTTTACAACAGCTTTAATGATACAGGAATTTATTTTTGTTTTAAGTCCAACTATCCCAAAAACAAACAACACTTTTATAAAACTCATTTTCTTCGGTCATTCCAATAATTTCTCCCCCAGAATATTCGTTGTATTTTTGTAAATACTTTTCATCAATTTCAAGCAATAAACTAACTACTTTAACAGAATCTATTTTGCTTTCTTTCATCTTATTTAACATCGACAACTATGGTAAAGGAAACTCTTTCAACAATAAACGATAACACTGTAATGATGTGTAACGTAGCAATAATAATAAATATTGCATAACATCTACAGAATAAACAGGAGCCTTTTTGAAGACATAATAAGTTCACCATAATGAAACCCGTGAGCCCTTCGATAGTAAGTTAATTTGTAAAACTATTTGTTGGCCCCGTGTTAAAACAATTGAATAATAAAATCTAATAATAACCGAATAATCAAAGACGTATTTTTAAATGTTCAAATAAGGTTGAAAACTTTTTTTGTATTTTTGAGTGTATCGAAACCATTGAGGTAGAGGAACAGGTAAACTTCTAATAAGTAGATGAAAACTCCACAAAAAATACCAAATTTGTGGGAAGATAATTTTATAATTTTTAATGAACCAGTTTTTACTTTAAGAAAGGCCTAATCTTTATCCCAAGTTTTGAAATTTAATTTGTCTGTTGATATACCACCAGTAGTTTTTTTTCTTATGGGGAAGACTTAAAAGCAAAGGGGAAAAAAAAAGCTGGTTGTTTTTTCATTATTAATTATAATGATCAAAAATTTTCCTTATGTGAGTTGCAAATAGTGAAATGTAATTTAGGTTCAGCCATATGAATTTCTGTTCATTCAGAATAAGAATTGTTTATCAAAGATTGTTTACGGGAGCCTGGTTTAATTTTTAGGCCTTCAATTTAAGACTGTTTTAATTACTGAATTTATCTAAATTTTTGTGGTGTACTAATGCGTCAACTGCTATTGTTAATTCATTATTTTTCATTTTTGTGCAAATAATGTTTGTCATCCTAATGCAAAAATTCTGCATAGATTTTAAGTTGCATTATAGTTTTTCTTTTCATATACTTTTTATATATTGAGGTTATATCAGCAAAATTTAACTCACTGATTGACTCCCTCTATGAATTGTTTTTTATTGAAGTGTTAATGCAATTTAAGAAAATGCGTGATTGTATTAGTGTTGGAGTTTATAAACCCAAGCTCTAAAATATGCTTTGGCATATGAATGCTGCCATGAGTTTATTAGGCTATACATTGTTTCCGATTAAACATTGGAGTGTTCCATTTTATTGTATCTATGCTGTAATGTTACCGATATCTAGTAGTGAATGTTTTTACAGTGAGATTATCGTTTGTAATCGCGTCATCATAGAAAAGTAAAGTGAATAAATATACGGTTACGTTGATATTTATTATTTTTCTGAATTTATTTTCAGGTGCTTGGTCGCAGGATTAAGTACGGGTTCAATTATTGCAATGGCGATGGATTTCACTATGTGGCCTCGTGTATATAAACCTCATCTAGTGCCCGAATCAAATATATCTAACAAAACTGATAAAGAAATACCAATAGAATCGTCTAAAGAAAAGTTTCAAAAAAACACTGAAAATATTGACGAAACACACCAAAATGAAACCGAAAATATGGACGAGTTGCTAACTGCTGAAAATCAGACAGGGATAGAATTGCAACTTGATACTGTAGACTTACAGGAAGGGAAAGAATTAAAAATTCGGCTTGATAAAAGTCAGATAAAAGAAGAGTATAATAATCTTGGGAATGAGAATAAAGAAGGTGCCATTCTCGCCACTGTCACTGAAAACACAGAGAATGTAAATGAAATTGTCCAGAAGACTTTAAATGATTTATCTGACGTTGTCATGCACGATGAAAACTTATCAGGAACGATTGAAGGAAATACCCCAAAAGGCCATACTGATGGTGTTACCGACGATACCGGTGATGTTACCGACGATAATGTGAATAAATTAGAAATGAAGAGCAGCGTGAAAAAAAAATTAGCTGCACAAAAGCAAAGTTCTGCTTTAGTGGATCCAGTCCCTGATGATGTTCCTATTAAAACTTTACTGGAGACTGCCATGGATAATAGTTGAAAAAAATTCTTTAGTTAAAAATTATTAGAATATATCAAGGGTCTGTTTTCTTTTGTATTAGATAATTTAATAGGAAAATTCTAGATTTAAAAAATTTCTAAATAACCTTCAAACGACGATTTTAAATAATGGCTCCATTTAGTAGCATTTAACCCGTTAAAAATAGATTTGTTTATTTAAAAACCGTTGTTTAGGTTAAATTTTTGTATTGAGTTATTGTGCTCCGTGTATTTTGTAAATGTTTAATATACTGTCTAAGTTAATTTGTTTCATCCATTGTAAATTCCGATTAATAATCAGTCTACATAATAAAATGTATAATAGTCAATTATTAGTCAGTTAAAATTACTATAATGATTCTATGCCGATGCATTTTTTCAAGTAATTGTTGATGCAAGGTTGTTCGAGCCATACTATGAAATGAAAAAATTTTTAATGACAAAGATTATGACAATGTTTCACACTAACCCAATTTTTAAAGTAATTAGTTTATTTATAAATACACTTGCTATAGCATTTTTATCCTGGAAACACATATTTTCTAAAATGCTATTATTTGTTGGTCTGTAAATTCACAGGGCTGCTATGAATTGTAATGTTTTTCTCGAAAGTTGTTTAATAAATTATCTTGCTATATTAATTCTTATAAAATAGAAATTAAACATAATAATTAAATACATTAAAAATATGGAGTTCAGCCTTGAATCATGCGTCGCCCTTAACTCAAGCGAGAATTTTTGCAGAGTTTTTTTTCTGTTTGTAGTTTTGACTGAACATACTCTTAGCAGATATTTACAGGTGTCGTGCTTTATTATTTTTTTTTTTTTTTCTTTTTTTTTTTTAATGTATGTTTAATATTTATTTTTCTTTTTCATGTTTTCTGGGTATATAAAGAATATTTTTTATGATATTGATTATTTATTTTGAAAAATGGTGTACATTTATGATTTGATAAGAGTAGGAGAAAATGTATATCTTCTTGTTCTTTAGAAAGAGATGATGAAAACAAGGTATTGTGTGTTTTTATGCAAACCCAGTGGAAAACTTAAATTTAGAACCGTAATTACATCAATATTTTTGTAATCGTAAGCATAATATTTTATTGTGTCAAATCTCTATGAATAAACCATGAAATGTTTCAGAGTGCTTCTCCGACAAAAATAAAATGTGGAAAAGTATAATCGCAATGATGTAATCTGCTTTAGGAGCAGGTTTTTTAAGGAAAACCCGAAAGAAAAACATAAAATGACATTCCAGGCTTCCCAGTGTGAGTAACAAAACTTTTTTCTGATCTCCTCGTAAAGTCTATGCAAGAAGTTAAATTTTCTCGCCATAAGAAACAGTTCTTTGACTGATTAAATTGTTTTCTTACAAAGTATTTTTTCGCAAAACGACCATTGACCTTTATGTTTTACTAGTGCGAAATTGCATGCTGGCCACAATGTTAACCTTATGTTTTACTAGTACGAAATTGCCTGCTGTCCACAATGTTAACTTTATGTTTTACTAGTACGAAATTGCCTGCTG
>JAUZNK010062093.1:0-14807 GCA_035046665.1 Euphysa ruthae
CATTCGCAAATATTTTCTATCATTAACATAATCATGAATGTTTTTATTACATTCAATAAAAAAATAATGAAAAAATATACATTTTCGTAAAGATGAGGTAATGATGAGAATGTTTGAAACGCTCACCTTGCAGTCAATTTTTAAACTCTTGTAAAGACTTTATCACGAAATACACAAAAATTAACTGGTGTGAGCCATTTTCAACATTTTATTTTGTTAGATCAAAAAATAATATTTGTAAATGATAAAAGTAAACAAAAAATATAAAATACATACCAGAACATATACAGTAAGTTTTTTAGCTTAAACTGTGTATGGCTTTATATTATGTTATTATGTAAGGTAATTAAATTTTTTTCGTATTCATACAGTTTGTTATTAAAATGTAACGACATCAATAACTAAAAATTTAACGACAACATTAATTTTAAATCTAGTCTGTAATTTACACTCTAGAGGTCACATGAAGACATTAAGTAAATGCATAAGTATTATCTTTTTCTTTAACTTAAAATTACCGATTATTAAAGAATAAATGGAATAAAAGTCTATCTATAACCTTAAAAAGTGTTAACAGCTATGCACAGCGTTTTAAAACTATTCACAATTTTTGCGAATTTTAACAAATTATCCCCTATTACTCAAATCACTGTAAAAAAAATTGCTCAAACTATTATTGAGAGGATTTTTGATATGTTAAAGTACATAAAATTACGCTTCTTTTGATATCAAATATGTTAATATTACATTTTTTTCCGGGTTAAACCCTAATCTGACTACACTATACTGTCTGAAAATCCTTTTCGCTATGCTCGCAGCTGTTTCCGAAAAAGTTTTGTACTGTCTAAAGATTTATTTTCATTTCCATCATTGCATATATTATCTTTTTCAGAGCAAAAAGAAGTGGTGTATTTACCAGGATTCAATTTAAACATTTCAAGTACTTTAAGTATTCCAGATGAACCTTCTTTGAATGCAATGACAGCAGACATGACACCAATCTCCAAGGTCTTACACCAAACGAAAACATCTTTCGGACACCGTTTCCAAATAACTTAGTTTAGGCATTCATTGTTGTTTTGTGGCTTACCATGCAGACATTTTTAAAATAATTTTTCATAACTTAAATCAAAAAATATAAATTTTATACTATCTCTGATCATTTCAGGTAGGCCACGTTTTTCCTTGTAAAAAATTGTGTTATTGATTTTAGCTGTTTGGAACTTACACCAATTGTTTACGATACGAAAGCACATCTGGTGTCGGGCCTCAATTGAAGTGGATCTAGAACAGTGGAATAGAACAGCATCAACTGCTCTCTTGAGTTGATACACTGATGTAACAGCACACTGTCTAATGGCTAAGCCAAAATAGTTTTGCAATCTGGATCTAATCCGCTTCTGCATATGACCCACACATTCTAGTTGTTGCACAGTAGTACCTGGGTAGGGATCAACTTTTACTACCTTTGAATATGATTTTGAATCCCCATCTCCAATGTAGTTTATATACCTTAGCTATCTAAAGTGAATAGAATCTTTAAAACAATTTACTATGTCAGCAGCTTCCATAGATCCAGCAGATCTCTTAATTGAGCATGCGTGATTATTCTGGAAGCTTTCATATAATTCTGGTTGAGTGACTTTGGAAGAACACGGTAATCGAGACATTTCCCAGCCTCACTTTCGATAATAGTGACTACAGTATTAAGGGAAAAATGACCATGTCGTTGCCAACTTCCATCACACAAGACAGTGACAGCAATCGACGACTATATGCTTTCAGTTGATTGTTATCAGTTTTATTTTTTTGAATGATTTCTGCCACATTATTCGAAGGAAGGTCAGCAACATTCTTGTAAGCTGAATGAATTGTGTCTCGCATATCTTTGTAGGCTTTAACTTGTATATACATGAACAATCCATGGATTGTTCATGTATCCACAAAAAGTTATAGGGCAGTGTGTCCTTTTCCTATATCCCTCATAACAATAACTGGTTGTAAATTTATTTCAAATTTTTATGATCCAGATTTCTTTCAACCTGCTTGTAAATTGTATGTACCCAAGAACAATTTTCAATCGTACAAGAAAGCTAAATTGCTATGACATACCCTTTTTTCTCTTCGTATTATTTTCAAATTTAATTGATTTTCCTTCATATTCTGGACAAGCACATAAAAGGTCCAATAAGAATTTTAAAATATCTGAGTCAATAATTATATTAAATGTGTCATCAGTAGTCTTCACTGGCGCCACGATTATCATTAACGTCTTTTAACACCTCAGACCTTTTATTCAATTTCCTTGCAGAAAATGAAATGTGAATAATAATGCAGAAAGTGTTGATGTATTTGGGGAAATACAACTAGCATTTTCTTTTGTGTATTTATTTCCACGAAAAGATTTTTTTTTGTAAATACGTTGAGAACCATCAGACTTTCTTTTTAAAAATGACTCATGTTTTGGCTTAAACATTGTATTATTTCACTTCACTAAAGGGTAAAAAATTCATGAACATATTAGAAAAAGTAAGAAATGAATATAACATACTAGTATTACTAAGAACTTTAAAGTAAAAATATTTAAAAGTCAGTTGCTCTCTATAAGAACTATTTTCCTCAACTCATGGCAAATTTTGATTTTCTGTTTTTTTTTTTTTTTTTACATGAAAACAATTCAATTCCAGAGGGTGGTGGAGGGCGTTAAATTTTATCATGAAATCAAATTATGAGCAATACTATATAAAACTTGGCCTAAAATTAGGGTAATTCTGTTGTTAAGGCCGTAACTAGGGAAAAAAACTTTTTTTTTTTTTTTTTGAAGTAGCGTCTATTTTAAAATGCAAAATGTTGATTATTGACGATGATATTGAATCAAAAAAAATTCATTTTCGTATTCTCCACATATAAAAATATCCAAATCAAGATTAATTTTAGTACTGCCGAAGGGGTTAGTGTTGAATATTAGTTCTTCTTTTTTTAATTTTTCTGATCATGAAAATCTTTCTTGCGTAACATTAAATAGTATTGTCTAAAATTGCATTTGTATATCGTATTGCCTCTAATAAGCGCCGCTTTCTAATTAGGTCCGCCCTCTAATAAGTGCCGCATCTTTAGAGTTAAGTTTGTAATAAGCGCTGCCCTCTAATAAGCGCCGCCCTCCTTAGTTTTTTTCCTTTGTTAGTTCTTAGCGTAACTTATAAATTCTTTTGTTTAACGTAATCCACTTGAATTTAGCAGGAACGAGAAGACCAAGCTCTCTTTTCCTGTTTCCATTGACAGTTACCATCATGGTATTGGAATTGTCTGCTTGAAGGTATTGGTTAAGCAGTTTTGACAATTCCATTGGAAGATAACCTACAAGAAGCCCCTTTTTCTCTTCACCTTCTTTGACTACTTTAAACACTCCAATAGAGTTTTGATCATATTCGGTTGCTTCTTCTCTTGTATCTTTTTTACATATAAGTTGTTTGCCGATTGCTGGTACCCAAACATCTTTATAAACATGATGTCTCCTTATATAGGTTTGAAAATCAACTCTCAACACTAATCCAAACTTCAATGAAACTTGTCTAGCCCTGAAGTTTTAGAATGGATTCATGAACGTAGTGCTAGAATGCTTAGAGCTTCTTGGAAACTAATTATGAGAGAAACTAAAACCACGATGATAGTACAGACGAATCAGCTGTAAGAGAGAGCTTCTTTGCAAGTCGTGGATGGCTTGAAAATTTTTGAAAAGAAATGGACTTTCTCTACGAAGAAGAACAACAATTGCTCAGAAGGATCCAAACTCGATGATTGATAAGCTGGTTATGTATGTGGTTCAGAATGACAGACTTCAACAAAAATTCAAATACAAACCTAGCTCCATCATTGTTATGGACAAGGCTGCCATATGGTCGGATGTGCTTTCTGGAACAACTATTGATACAAATAGAAAGAAAAACATTCCTTTAAAAACAAATTGTCATGAGAAAGTGAGATTGCCAAATCTAATGGGACACGCCTAAAAACTTTGTCTTTGCTGACTTTAAGCGCGAATGCAAGGCTTTAAACGAAGAATTCAAATCAAAGTACATAGTTGCACGATCACCAAATGCATGGATAAATGAGGAATTGACCCAGGAGTTTGTTCGCTTAGTAATTGGAAGGTTCTCATTCGAAAAGCATTTATTGGCATGGGATTCCTTTCAGTGTCACATGATGCAATCCGTTCGAGAGATATTAAAAAGATATAACGTCGATTCTGTTATTGCTCCAGATGGCTGCACACTTTAAATGCAAGCTCTGGATGTATCTTGAAAAAGCGTTTTAAAGCTCATATCACCTCTGAATATGATGCGTGGTTAAGCTCTGGCATCCACCAATAATCTCAGGCTGGTAATATTAAAGCCCCTCCAAGGATAAATATTGTGGAATGGGTATTAGAGGCATGGGGCAAATTATCCAAAGAGCTAATTATCAAATCGTTTAAGACTTGTGCTCTAAACTTAGCTGTTGATGGTAGTGAGGACCAGTCAATTCACTATTTCAAGAAGGATGGATGTTGTCTAAACGGAGCAACCATGTTGAAAGAAGCTTTGCAAATTAACACAGATGAAAGGGAAGAAAATCCATTCAAGTGAGTACCTGAGTTGGATATAGAAGATGCATGTGACCCCTTTAATCTCATAGAAGAAGACCACGAAGATATAGACATAGATTAACGTTTTTTCCAAAAATGTACAAAGAAATTTGCAAAATTTTTTGACTTCATTTTATGACTTTTGAGATCTATAAAATATCAAACTCTTAAATAAGCCCCGCACCCAAAAGCATGAAAATTTAATAAGTGTCGCGGCGCTTATTAGTGGATTATCAGATGTTATTTCCGGTCTAATTTTAATTACTACTTACTATCTTTGGTAACGGCGCAAAGGCATTCTCCAAAAATAACCTTAAAACTATAAGCTTTACAGTAATTTTTGTAGCTTTTCATCGTTTTGATCTAAACTAAAAACATTGTTTAGCTTTTATCGTTCTTCTTAGTACTCTGCAAGCACAAAGATTGGGTTCTAAACGTCGTCATTTTTTTGTTGGAATTCCCGTGATAAATGACTATCTGAAAAGTAATCAGATGAAATTTTGTGGTGAGCTCTATTTATAATCTGCTTAATCAGTCCTTCGTGTAATAAGAAAAACGTCATACAGAGATATTAAAATTTGTGGGATAAATTATTCTAAAGTACCGTTGTATAAGCTGTGATATTAAAACATGAAGGATATTTCAATATACGGGATTTTAAACAAAGATTAAATAAAACAAACAATGCAGATAAAAATACGTCATCATTTAGCATGGTAGATTTTATCAAAGCAATCGGATTATTTCTTAATAAAAACATGAATGAATTGCATTTCCAATGATGTCAAAATTTATTTACAAATGAAATTAATCGGCTGGCGTGCTAGTGAGTGATTGACGTTTAATATCTGTATGACGCTTGCTATCCATGTCGTATAAATATGGCACAGAACTCACAATAAACCAGTACATTAACAACTATGGGAAACCAAAACACAGTAGTAGAGCAAAACTCGGACTCAGATAGAGATTCTTTAGAGGACAGTGTGCATGTAGTACCATACAGAGAAAATGACCATTGTATTATTAACTTTGTACCTGGAATTAAACCTCAAAATTTATCAATCATGACATATTGCGAGCATCTCACACAAGTAAAATTTGAATTTAATCTTAAAGACAAGGAAACATTTTATTCAAAAGAAACTACATTTACCGTCTTTAATCGACCGCTGGGTCAGTTATTAGAAACTATTCACAATTTGCTTAAATGGAAAGATAAAAACTATAAAGAAAATTTTTTCAACCTTATATTTGAACTAATGGATGTTCTGGAAATTAAAAATAAAGAAAAGTTTGAAATGGACTCAAGAAAATTTTTACAAATATACCGTAAAACAAGGTACGTTGTCTATCATATATTTTGTGTAACTGATAATCATAATTTAGAATCATCTTTAATGAAAAAATATGTAGCTTTTTACCAAATTTTCTAAATACGATTCCTGTAAAAAATCTGAATTACAGTGAAAAATTAATGCAAAATTCACAAAACCTGGACTAAAGTTACTCATACTCTGTAAAATGACCAGGGGAATAATGACACCAGTTAAAAATAAGCTTATTGGAAGACAAAAGTTGAATTTCTTATTGAGTTTATTTATGTCCTTCCTTTTAGAAAAATTAAAGGCTTCCAGGAGATTGATAGTTTATCACTTGAGCATAGAGATTATTGGGGATCGACGCAACAGCTTCGATCGGGAAAAGTTATTGCCGATTTCCTCGATGCAGAGTATGGACCCATCCATCCAGTGTTTGGTGCTCTACTGAATCCTACAACAGGTATCCATTACTTGCTGTTTTTCTAACATAATTTGATTTACTCTGTTCGAGGTTTAGGATCAAATTTGATTTTTACTGGGAAGGTATGAAATTGACTAATTCATACAAGATAAATAATTTTATAAAAAATAATTTTAATTTAAGGAAGGTGTCAACGTTACGAACATATCTTATGGAGAATTACCTATATCAGAATTATGGTATTTGATATCTTTTGTAATATAACTATAAATTAAATATAATTAAAAATAATTAATAATCATTCTAAATGTGATTAAGGTAATCATGTTCCATTCCAGGAAATTAAAACTGACGTGTGATTTTCGAATGTTTCTGAAACGAAATGTCAAGAACAGTGTGAAAACAGAGGAAACTTAAATATGAATTCTAAACGCTTGATCCAATTTTGACACTGGAATTTATTTCAAATTTAAATTTGTTTCCTTAGGTAGAATCGGCGCCGGAGACTCGGGTGTGCTGCATAATTTTCTATTTGATCACAGTGGTCCGTGGGCATTCCATGCTGCTGTTCATGATGCATTTGGTTATTTGAAAACATACCAGAATGTTGGACCATGATATAATTATCTTGATGCAGATTCATTTTTAGACAGTACCAATTTCCTGTCCGGCCAGTTGTCGGGTTTGGTATTTTGGAAAGAAATTCTGGAAAAAAACGATAAAATATTTATATATGAATTTTAATAAGTTTCTTTTTTAAAACATGTAAATTAATTATTTATTTAAGATTATATTTATATACATAAAAATTATTCAGGACAAATTTTTCATAATTTTTATTTATACAGAATTTTTTATAAGAAGATATAAATATTGCTGAAGAGGTGTGTTATATTCTTCTAACATGTTTCCAAATAACAGCAAAATTGCCAAAATCATTCCATTATTTAAAAGAATGGTCAAAACTGAAGTTAAAAACTACAGGCCAATATGCTGAAAATTTTTTGGAAAAGTCATTGATGGTCAAGCTAGGAAATTCATCGAAGAAGATGATATCATATATTTTTCAATCAGAATTTCGAAACGGGTTTTAGTTAAGTAGGTATCATATTTTACGTTGTAAAAAACCATTGTCTTTATTTCAAGCTGGGTCACGGTTTATAATCAAAACCACCCCCAATTACTAGGGTTATGTCTCAGATCTTGGAACCCATTTACCGACTTAATTGGTATGATTGAGTGTTTGGTTAGCACTACTGCTGCTGTGTCCATAAACTGGTAATACTACATAAACTTGAGATTTTGCAGCCAGAAGTGATTGGTCCTCCAAGTATTACCAGCATGGAAATCTCACATAAGTTAAAAAGCTACGTATTAAGCCAATTAGGCAAGCATGGCAAGGCTATTTTTGAGGTTATTAAACCTGCACACCCTATTGCTAATTGTCCGCCATATTTTCCCAACAAAACTGCAAAAGGTCATGGGAAGGGTTATCACACCGGAATGATACCCATTGATCTCCAAAAAAATTTTGACACAACAGATCACATGATTCTGTTTGAAAAATTAATATTCATGCGTTTTTTCAGAAAATGTAGCCGCTTGGTTTAAATTCTATCTCACAGATATAAAATTTAAGGTAAGTATCGATAAAAAAATATCTAAGAAATAGTGAAATATGGGGCTTGCCATGCTTTCGCAAACATTTATATATTGATTTAACAGCATTGTTGTTAATGCAAACGCAGATGATGAAATAAAGGAGATTCTATTAGAAAAAAAAAATGTTTACACTCTATCTTCGAGCTCAATCATTTTCCACGTTCAACCTCACGTCCAATCTCACAAAATAAAGCTTCATAAAAGAAAATCCAAAAAAACTTTGAGAACTGAAATAAAAAGAATAATGCAAGAATAACATGAAAATGAAGTTCCAGTTTAGTTTGTATTTTTTTTCCCATTCTTTTTATATTATGCTTAAATTCGACAAAATAAACAAAATGTTATAACTTTATGTCAGAACAAAATTCATTTTTGTTATTTTTTAAACCTTTAGATTTTAGTTGTTTATAATAAATAAAAGTGAAAGATAAAAATTTCACCAAAAAGCTTGCAAATAATATACATACACTAAAAATAATATATATACACTAAAAATTAAATAATATATTTGTTATTTACGCATATGAAGACTAGTATTATCTACAATTCCCAAAGATGGCTTTCTCTTAGCTTTACACTTGTACTTCTTGCTTGAACGTACACCGTATCCAGAAAAGGCACAATTTTTCCAGACATTTTTAAATGATTGTGAAAGCAAAAAAGCGAGCTTTGCAGCTGGAGCTCATTTGGTGATTAATTTTATACATTATATATAGTAAGGAAGATTTTTATTTTTTGCCGTCTCCGCAGATTCTTTAGCTAAAATTCGGTCCTAAATTTCTTCCTAAATTTGGGCCAAAATTCGTGTCTATTTTATCATATTTTGTCTCGCCTTCTCATTTTTTTATTAATAATATTTTAAAAAGTAGAGAATAATTCAATCGAGACAATAAAACATCATCAATTTAGGTCTCTCTATCGTGGGTAATAGTATTTTGTGTCTGTCATTGTGCTTTGTATGCAAATAATATCTATGAAAGAGTGTTTCATAATGGCTGCTTGTTATTAAAAAACAAGTTTTAACCCATTTCAAAAAAATAATAATATTAAAAAGTAATCGAAAGAAGAACAATCAACAATACATTTTGGTATTTAATATAAGAAAAAGATAAGGTTTTTAATACTTTCGAACTATAATAAAACATACAAGTAATGCCAACTATAATTAGTAGAAACTTTTATTTATAAAAAAGGTAAAGCTTAGCTATATTCAAAAATCATTGAAAATGTGGTTCTGCAAACTATTAAAGTTTCATTGCTTTTGGCCATCAAAATAATGATTTTGGAATTTTTCATAGAGGAATTTTTGGTTTTAACTTAGTTAGCTATGATTTTTACATCTCTTGGATTATAAAGCAGACTATAGTCCCCTAGCTATTCAGTACGAGTGTTCTTTTTGGTTTCTTTTGTATTTTACTTTTACATTTCATTTGGATGGTCAGCAGCAGACTTCCATAAAGTTTAAGATGAAGTTAATAATTTAATAGCTGGTCATGTAAAAAGGCACAGAAATAACCTCCACTGCTTTATACTGTGGTACCAATAAACAAAATGCACCTTTTGCCTTAACAATATTTGATGAAAAACAATTGTGCAGCAACTAAAAGAGCTGGGCATTCGTTCCAGAGAGACAAGATTTAGCTGGGTTTTTAACTATCTATGATAAATACATGGTGGACAATATCTAATTCCAAAGAACGCTTTTCGCCTGATATTCTAGTAAATGTTATTGTTGCTGTTACGACAGCAAATTGATTGCGAAGCATAATTATTCACGCCTACAATGTATAAACAATGAAAACTTGAATCACCTTAAAACATTTTAAACGACGTAGTGTGATGCTTGAGATCAAATCTCTACATAGCAGGTGCTTCATAACCCCTTACCCGAGGCTGGTAAATTTATTTGTTTTGTGACAAGGTAACTATTGAAGGACTCATCAGATATGCTTAAAAATTGGTGTGTTCTTTAAGATAATATAATTCGGATGAGAGAAACAACTTTGATTAAGAAATTTTATCAAAAGATGTAAAATTGAGAATAACAGCATCCAAAGTGAAACATAAGTACCCAATATCAAATTACTATAACTAAAGTTCTGAACAACAAAATCTTATTTCCTTCTCTTAACCAGTTTTCAATAAGAATCTGTGATCAAAAGCTTATTTCAATCAAAGATATCAAGTTCCAAAGTCTGAAAGTTACGGAAACGTTGTTCCCGGGAAACAAGGAGGAAAGCAAAAGAATAAGCTTTACTCAATAGCTTACAAAAATGTCGTATGCCCTGGGGTGTAAACAATTGCCCTGGGGTGTAAACAATTGCCCTGGGGTGTAAACAATTGCAGTGGGGTATGAACAATTGCACGGGAGATTGCTTGAAAGATAATTCACTTTTTAACAAGCCTGATTATTGACATTTAACTGTTCTATTATTCATTATACAAAAGATTACAACTTTTTTTTTTAGTTGCTATGCAATAAATGAAAGTTTAATTGTTTTGGGATGGATCACCAAAGGCTTCGCCCATTGCAGTGCAATAAAACTTATATTTTTTTGCTGACCAGCTTATGGCCCAAAGTTTCTTGCAGGGTAGACCTGCTCCTGATATACTCTCTAAGTGGATTTATTAAATAATCATCCAATCACCAAAATCTTCAAATAAGGTTGAAATACCAGCCACTTTTTTTGAACATGTTGTTTATAAAGAAGGTAAATAATAACTCCTTTTTATTTGCATCTAATCTAATCAGAAACAGTGTACTTATTGTGGTTTCATTCAATGGTTTTAATACTCATAATAATACTTATTTAGGCACAATTAATATAAATTCAGATTTAGTTAAAAAAGATTAAACCCTTTCAAATTCCATCTTTAGAGCAATTAATTTTTTCTGAAACTCTGATGCCCTTATTGCCGGCATTATATCAACTATCAGATGGGTTGAATATTCGGGGACTAGTAGAAGTCATGTGATGGTCACTTGAGACATGGAAGTTTCTTTCTCGCTGACAACCAAGAAGTCAAGTGTGATCTTTTCATAGACGCTTTTTTTTACCAGTATATAGCGAAGAAGGATCATTCACTAAAGAACAAGAGTTATTTCAACTTTGTAGAACTCATATGTTTTGAAGGTATAGTAACTTTGACGTTTTTTTATGGAGTATCAAACCATGCTCTTGTTTAAAATTCTTATCATATTTCTAGATTTTTTATGTTAGTTTTGACAGAATTCAATAAGTTATTAAATAGACAGACACGTCTATATATTTAGACATATTTATAATCTATAGGTTGTCTATATATTTAGAGATATCTATAATCTATAGGTTGTCTATACATTTTATTTAAATTACATTTATACATTAAAATTTTCTATTGTCTCAAGAATTACCCGGTCGTTTTTTTATTATATGCTAATATTACCACAGAACATGAATTTTAATTATTTTGCTTTTTGCATAGCTCTTTTAAGACCCTTTTTATGTGCAGTTAATCAGCATGTCTTATAAATCGATGTTTACTAAACAAAAGTGTCATATATGGTAAGGTGCATAAAAATGACTATAAATTTAGTACTGTAAAATATACCCCATAATAATGATGATAAAATAGAAATATCATGAAGTTGATATTGATACTTTGAATATCAAGATCGAAATATTTATAGATTAAACTCCTAAAGGAAAAAATTAATATATTTTTTCATTTCAGAATCATCAGATTTCAAACTTCGAGAACTAAATTCGTTCCTAACCGGATATGAACGACTACCTCATGGGGGATTTAGAGAAAAAATTAAAGTAAATTTTAACACTGATTGCGCACCAACTTGTAAGTGTTATCCAACGGTTTCCCTTTGTGGAATGTGTTTTATATTGCCTGCACATTGCACTGACATGAAGACAGTCATGGTAGAAGCGATTAGATATTCTTAATTTTGATATTCGAAATAAGGTAAACTCAGCGCTAAAACTTATACGCTTTTTTTTTACTCACCCGATGTAACCTATGCGTATATTTTGACTGCCCAATGGGTTGATAATTTATAAGAGGCTTTTTAGTTTGACTTTATTCGACATTGAAAAAAGAAATTTTATAGTGGATACAAAGTTTATTTTTTATCTTGTGTGCTCATTATTAATATTTATTTTATAGCAGTCGCATTTTTGTTTAACATTGAAAAAAGAATTCTTATACAGGGTATCTGGAAAAAAGTCATTGTTATCGCATAAATTATTATATACAACACATTTGCATCTCGCAATATTTTAACACACGCGATACTGCGGTTGTCGTTTTTTTGTGAACAATAAAAAATTTTCATAATTGCAACTAGAACACTTCAAAAGTAACTTAGATGCAAGTCCCATCCTGTCGTATGTTTTGTCGGATAAAGATAAAGTTGATTCCTCGCCACATTGTGAACACGCTGACATATTGAAGACATCAGACAGTACCTATGCTCCATGAATCCAAATAGGGGAACACCCATTTTTAGGCCCTCGTAGTCACGTGACGTCACACCCAAAAATAACGAAAAATTTCATGTCATCAAATTCAAATATAAATTTAACCAGTGGATTGGCCTTAAGAAGTAGATGAAATAAATGTATGGTTCATTACATTTTGATTATTGGTTCCTGAGTTATAGTGCTTTAAAGGCCGCCAGATCGAAGGAGAAATAAGTCAGTTTATCAGGGTATCTCACTTTTTTTTTTCATTTTGGAGTTTCATAGAAGTTTATCCAAAAAAATTGTTTTCAAAACATTCTCAAAATAAAGTAAACAAATATCAAAATTTGTACTAATTAAATTTCTCCCTCTCCTGCTTGAATTAAAATATTCGACATAAAAAGAGTTCCTTGGATGTTCAAGGGGTATGTAGCCATAACATATTCACAATATTATGTAAAATCATTTCGTTCATCAGTTTTATTCAGGATATTGTTCTTTACATATTCCAAATCATCACGAGTAACTGCTTGTAGACATTCTGTTCCCTCATTTCTATGAGGTAAACAAAACAAAAAGTCAGGTCTCAATTCCAATGAGATTTGACAGAATCTAAATCGGATTGAATAATTCGCGAGAAGGTAAACCACAAGGCTTCTTCACGTAATTCTATTGTTCTGTTATACACATTTCGGCTTTCAAGGTCTGCAAAAACACTGTGCCACCATAAGGAACGTTGTTTCGGCAGCTGTCCCCACCAACTCTCAATTCTTCGATTTCTTGGAAAAGGTACATATTTATGTGCCTCAATGGAATTACAAAAAAAGAACTTTGAACAGATGCTGCTAATCCATTTTCTGTCCCCAGGTCGGTGATAAGTTCACTTGGGCATCCATGGAACACCTCAGTAACAATATAAAGATAAAATTTTATCTGGTGAGTTGTTAGACCGTGTTACATTAAGCCATAATATTTTCCTGCTGAAATAGTCAATCGCTTCATGGATAGGAAATCCATTGGGTTTCATCTTAACGAAGCCATCGATATGCCAAGCAAAATTTGGGCCAGTATTAAAATATGTTCGGCGTTTTAAGCGATGTCTTTTTCCCAAGTCAACACCCTCTTCAACACCCTCTGGGTCAATTTCTTTTAAGCACATTGAACAAAGGCTCTTGGGACATTCATTCCTTCTATTCGTAGTTTGTGTAAGATCATTCTGTAGCCATTTACTTTGTCTGTATTTCTTTGCCGTGTATTCTATCCAGACTAGATTGAAAATCAGACCCATGATTCAATTTCCGAGTCCGACTCGACCATAAAGTTTACAAGGCATTCTAAATGTTCTGTAACTGTACTTTACACCATAATTCCTACCAAGTATTTATATGATATCCATGTATTTGAAACCTTTAAGCATGTAGTATTTGATTGTATCTTCCTCTCTAAATTCCTCAAACCTCTTCATCGTCTTTCACTGCTGCCACCTGGAATTAGTAAAAAATATCTATAATTTATATCTAAAAATTTCGTGCAAAGGATTTAAGTAAACGTGGCTATTTACTGAAAAAAAAAAAACTTTTAACCTACTAGTCAAAACGGTAATATTTTTTGCTTGCCGGACAACCCAATTTTCCCTGACGCCGATGTGTGCTGTCACCGCGTACCTGTCTGTACAAGTTATAAGGCATTTATAAAATTGATAGTGTTGTCTGCTGGTGTTTTCCTGCATTTGATTCAATAATTAACACCAGACCTAGGGACGATACTGGACAATCACCGTACAGGGTGTACGGGTGTTCAGAGTCTAATTAACTATATCCCATCCCCTGTATAGTGTATTTTGTACGGTGATCTTATTCCAAACAGTTTTATCCCCCGTATCAAGCAGTGCTATGTAAGGACCCCAGTTGGACTTTGTGCATTGTTATTCAGACTTCGTGCAGTGTTATCCAACGTAAATCAAAATTTAATTTCAAATGGGTCTGGTGTAGTCTGGTGTAAAATATATTAATAAACAAGATAGACGCCGTTAAAAATAAGCTGTTTTGTGGTGTCAATTGCACATGCATTTTGTTCATTCTGGTTCTACAAAGTAAACTTTGACAAGACAAGTAAGCAAATTCAATCCGGTGCCATGCGCACTACAAAGTATCCGAGAAAAAATGGTACGCTGTCACTACTTCAAAAAGTAGTATTCGTATATATATATAAACTGACATATGAAAGACTTTGAGTTGTTCAAAATTTGGATATTTAAAATATAAAAATGTAAGTTTTTAGGTCTTTGTTTTAGTATATGTGTTATATTTTTATGTGATTTTAGT
>JAUZNK010062104.1:0-14807 GCA_035046665.1 Euphysa ruthae
ATGCAGTCTATTTAACTTGTCATTTTATACTGGTATTTTACCAGATATACCTAAAATATCCTCTGTTATTCCCTTATTTAAAAAGGGCTCTAAACTATTAGGTGAAAATTACAGGCCTATTTCACTGCTTTCAATATCAGTAAGTTGCTTGAAAAACTAACGTATGAAAGCTTACATAGATTTTTGATGTTTTTAAATATTGTCTTTCTAAGCTTCAATTTAGATTTCGATCTAAACATTCTACTTCTCATGCATTAATAAGCATTACTGAGAAAATATTTGAAGCATTAGATACAGGCAATTTTGCATGTGGAATATTTATCGACCTTCATAAAGCATTTGACACCGTTGATCATGATATCCTTATCTCTAAACTCAAATTTTATGGTGCTTGTGGTGTTATAAAATGTTGCTTTTCTTCTTATTTAAAGTTCCCCAAGGGTCTGTACTTGGTCCTTTATTATTTTTAATTTATAATAATGTCTTTTTTCAATCAGTTGAGCATTCTGTAGTACATCACTTTGGTGATGACGCCAACCTTTTGTATGAAAATAAGTCAATTAATGTTATACGTAAAAAGATTAATTATGATCTCAGAGGTATTAATAACTGATTTAATACTAACCTGATTTCCCTAAATATAAGTAAAACCGAGTTAATTGTATTTCTTAGCAAGAGAAAATCTATTCAGTATGAAATAAAACTCAAATTAAACGGGAAATGTCTTCACCCTTCAATGGACATTTTGATCGATGAGAGTTTGACATGGAAATCAAATATTAATGAACTAATTTAAAAAACTTAATAGACGAAATTGTGTCATTAAGTTAATAATAATACCTTTTATTCTATTTATTTTTCAATTTTTTCTTTGCATATTTGCTATTGCTGTCAGTTGAGTCAATTAAATAAATTACTTTCACTTCAACGATCTGCTTTAAGAATAATAAACTTTCAATCTTTCCGCTCTAATGCATCATTTTTGTTTCATAGATTGAATATAACTTTTGTTATCGAATCTTGTTAGAATTTCCAACTTTATGTTCGTATACGATTTTTGTAAAAATAATGTTCACATCTAATTAATTTTCTGGTATTCTCATAAATACTTTAAAATTGGTGTCATCATTTAAACTTGTAAAATATGGCCAAAAATCAATAAAATTTCAGTGTACTATTGAATGGAACAAATCTGATAGAAATCTATAGATTATTCTTTATTAAATGTGGCAATTTTTATCACTACGAGTCAATTCTTTATTTAAACTGAACCCAATTTAAAAGACTAGTTTGTAAAGTCATCTGTACTCAATAATCTTTCAATAATTTTGTCGCATTATGTTTTCGTAATTAGTATCGCGTTTTCCGATGTCTTAAAAAAATCAGTAATCGTCACTAATCGAAATTATCGAACAAAAATATTTGTTTAATGCTTGAAGGATGGTATGAAAGACATGAGTCCCAGAAACTTCCAACATTGACAAACGAAGGGACACAATAGTGTCTTTAAAGCGTCCGACATGCCTCAAAATTAAAGTTTGGGGCGCTTCTCAGTTTACTAGTGAGAATAATAAATATACTAAACACCAAAAAGTTGTTTACTAGGTATTTTTATTAGGCAAAGTTTTGTTTCTAACTAAGTACCTTTGATTAATTTGTTATTATTTTGCTTTCTTTTCGAATGTTAGATCCACATGGAATGCCGTGTTAAAAAATTTAAAATAATCTCTCCAAAATAAGAATAATTGAGTAGTACAATGACAATGTTTTCATATCATTTTCATTCATACTTAGTTTTTTCATGACAATGCTTTTATTTTTACTTAATGTTTTTAATAAAATGATTTTTAAAAACATGAGTACGTATTTAATAGACAAATTCAAAATGTATTTTCTTTACTCGATTTTTACTCTCCTTTAATTTGGATATTACCTTAAACTCTTTAGCTTGTATTAAATTGATGTCTAAGTCTTATCAACGTTGAGTGAAGAGATTTTGGGTCAGAACAACAAATTAATATTTTATTTTTATTTTGCAGTGTGACTGCAAACCCTATATCATCAAATTCATTTACTCAACTATTTTTAAAATATATTTTTAACAGCTTGTTTACGTTTTTCAAATATAGTAATGATGTATTTACATTGTTAAAACTTTTGTTTTTGTTGTTACAAAACTTTTTAAAACAATATCATGTGCGTTTAAATGATTCAGGGTGTGAATTGAGGCCCCCCTCAACCTTGATTCTTTTTTTACTTTTTTTTGCGATTTCAAAATATAAAATTATTTAAAAACATAGGGCCATGTTAAAAAACAAAAATAATTGTACTGACTTGTATCTAAATATAATCTGGACTATTCTACTGTGAGTGCTTTGTCAAGAGTTTCTTTTGGTTCTAGAACAAGGGGAAATAACAACAGTAATAAAAATCAAGCAATATATATATATATAGTATTTAGCATTTCTTTTCTTTACAACATCCCACTGATTGGTTTTTGTTTTCTAGAAATAAAAAATAAGATTTAAATAAATAACAGCGTATAACATAACTCACTGAACTTGTAGATTCAATTTTATGAAATCACAACTGCCTGATAATATAGAGTAAATTCTAGTTCGTGATTACTTCAGCACTTCCCTATAAAAACATAAACAAGAAAGACTCATTTTAGTTGAGTCATGTGATAAGACTTGCTGCAAAAGGCTTTATTAGTTTATCAAAATAACAGATATATCAAATATTTATATATCTAAAACAGTTTATAAAATTTACTTCAACTAAAGCAATTTTTGACTTTGTGTAATCGTCTGAAATGTCTTTGATAAACGCAGATAAAGTTGAACATCTTCATTTACTGTAATGGCAAGATAGGAAAAGAAGTAAACAGATGGTCTAACAGATGAAATGGATGATCCTTTATGATAAGGGCCTGTTTACATTTTTTGTAGCATACGGTTTGAAATTAGGTTCTCTGAACACATGGCATAAAAAAAAATTTGTCGCTTTTAATTGGTTTACAATTTAAATTTTTTTTAATACTTTAAAGATGAAACAAGCTGCTCGATATTTCGAGCCTAGTCGAGGCTTTGACGAGCGTGTGAGGTGGACGAACGCGATTATGAGCCTCTCCCAATAGAGGACTGGTATGTGTTGTGGAAGCGTGTAAAAAGCTACTTTTAGAGAAATTTATTTGTCCACGATTTTGGATAAATAAAATAATGTTACCGAATGACCGACATTTAAACTTAATTATTTAAGGACGACCTTGTGTATATATCAGTTTTTTTTTGAAAAAAAGTAAACACTTTACAATTTTAGGGCTGAGGTCCTTAGACCTCCTGATATTTCTCCAGTATGTAATTCACCAATTTGGTTTAGCTTTATACCACATTAGACTGGAACAAATTAAACCTTTTAAAGGTGCCAAAAATCGTCAATCATATTTGGTTGCGATGTTTAATGTTTACTCACGATTGTTTTTTAACGCGTAACGTTTAATTTATTATTTTTTTCCAAAAGCATTAAGTTTTCTTACATAAGGTAGATTCTTACACCTAAATACATAATAATTTAAAGAAAATAATATGTACTATTGTTGCTACTTCTACTTCTGCTGCTAATTCTGCGCTGATGTTACTGGTACTATGGGCACTACTGCTACTACTGTTGCTACTGAAACTACTGTTGCAACTGCTACTGCTAATACAGCCTTCATATCAAAATATTTTATCCTTATAGGTTAAATTCAATTTCGTCTGTGTTAAGTTCAACAAAGTTTCCTTTTCTGGTTAAACAGAATTTTGATCCTTTGGAAATAAACTTATTCATGTCC
Source organism: Euphysa ruthae (assembly GCA_035046665.1). Classification (NCBI taxonomy): domain Eukaryota; kingdom Metazoa; phylum Cnidaria; class Hydrozoa; order Anthoathecata; family Corymorphidae; genus Euphysa; species Euphysa ruthae. Next base: position 3,836 of record JAUZNK010062104.1, read on the forward strand.
AAGTCTTCCATGTCGTTGTGGTCTTTTTAACGATTTGCCTTTTTCACTTTAAATGTTGAACAGACTTTGTATATTTTTCTTTCTGGGAAGAGGTTAGATATGGTTAAATTTACTACTTTTACTATTTTAACCTTATTCGTATTTTTATAAAAATATGTAAATTTTGCAGTATAAAATATCACAGTACGATGCAGAGAAGATTTTTTCTAAGATAGGACAGCTATAAATTTCTTATAGAAAAAATGAAACATTTAATACTGATATTTAAGATTTAGTTTTATATTTATATAATTATTTTCTTATGATTATTAGTTTTATTGCTGATTAGTTGGAGTATGAAATAGTTTTTAGAAATAAAAAAAAAAAAAAATGATGGTTGAAATCTTATAGTGAAGTCTAAAGGTACTTACTAGTGTTTGAAAGCTTTATTGTACCATATCTTTTATTCCTAGAAATCTGGTGCTTCCAGTCAAGCATTTCAGTTAAATAAAATTTTATTTTATTTTAAGAAATTCATTCCTACCGGTCAAGCATTTCAGTTAAATCAAAGCTGGTTTTAATAAATAGATTTTAATGGAAATAATTTTTAGACCTGGGATGAAAACAGATGTCTATAAATTTAGTAGAAATAATGCTCTTACACCAAAATTAACAGCAGTTGAAAAATGAATTGAGTTTAATCCATCTATCATCCATTCTTTTTTTAGGCAGTAAATTTTTTCTAAAGTTTATTTAATATTTACACAAAGAAAATCAAAAAGTTTTATAAAGGTTTCTATTATTGGATTTAATTCAGCAGAATCCTTAAAGATTTTGTGTATGCATGGTAAATAATTTAACTAAAAACGAAGAAACGTGAAGAAATCTATACTTCAGGTAGTTTGATTTCAATAAATGTTAACTTTTTCAGTGAAACTATTAAATTTAGATTCATTGCGTCATTTATGGGTTGCTGATTTACTTCCAGATACTAAATTGAAGTTTTTCAATGAATACGAACTTGAGGATTTTAAAAACAAGTTATGTCCTGGTGGCAATAAAGAAGCACAAATTAAAACTCTAATTTTGCTAGCGTTCCAACACCGTCTGAAAGATACTTACAATGATTATGTTAATACTTTAGAAGTAAGTTAATTTTAATTGAAAATCTACAATCAATATATAGTTTAAATGAATTGAAATGTTTTGGTTATCTGAATTTTTCATTCAATGCTTTTTTATCAATAAAAATCACAAGGTTTTTCAAGAACCATTCATTAGAATTTTTATAATTTTATATGTGTGGGAATTGCCTGCATCATTTTTGCCCTTATTACTATCTGCTAAAATTTTTTGCTTCTTAACAGCTGTCTTTTATCAAAACCTTTTTATATTTTTGCTCAACTGGTTTTCATGATGCCATTTTTAATATTATCTTTGATTTTTATTAAATAAGTAAGTAAACAAGCAAGCAAGTAATTTATTTACCGTAAAAAAGTGTAATATACAAATAAAAGATATCATAATAAACACAATGTCATTTATTATTATCAATATTTAATTAGCACCTTTTTTTGGCTGAGGCTGCTCGTCTAGTAAAACTTTGAAAAAAGGAGTGGCACCTCGCTAGATTAAACAAACAATTTATTTTTAAAAAAACAAAAAACATGCAAAGGAAACAAAAAGAAAAGTGTAGGTTGTCTAGAAACTGCAGTTTCGAGACAAGACAGCCAATGCCAGACCATGGCCAGATACACAAGCAAAAATAGGGTCCAACAAGAGAACCATTGAGAAATATTACAACATAATATAAGTTAAAAAAAAGGCCAGGTTATCTATGGGAAAGATTTTTGTTAAAGCAATTTCAAACAAGATTTTCTTTATCTGGTTTCCATTAAAGCAAAGAATATTATTGTATTTTATTGATGCTTTATCACTAATATTGAGAATTGATTTGTTCCATTCAGTTATACATTGATTCTTAAGAGAATAGTTACCATATTTGGATGTGTTAAAAACTGAGACATGTAGCTTACCTGACTCTATATATTAAATATCTATATATTAAATATCTTTATAAACCATCAATAGACAGCAAATTTTCAAAATGGCAGACAGATGAAAACTATATGAAGTATTATTCGAAAATGCTTAATTTCAGCAGAACAATAGCTCCTGCATTAATGATTAAGTCACTGATGTTTGTCACATATCTTTATTTTTCATTTTGAAATTTTAATTTTAAAAAACTGAGTTTTTATTAACATTTAAAAATAATATTTAAAATAAATAATTTTATCATTAATAAAAATATTTACATTTAACATTACTGATGTCAGTTCAGTTTTGTTTGTTTTGCTCCAGACTAATCTATAAGGTTTTTTGAAATTTTATTTAAAATGATAATTTTTGCATTTTTCCAATTATTTGTGGCTTCCCTGATTTTTTAGTTGATAATAAATGATACTGGATAGCTGTTACAGATAAGGGATCTTTTTTAAAAAGCAAACAAGATTAACATAGAATAATATCGATGTTGTCCATTTTTTTCAAACACTAGATCAATCAGTTTATAAAAAAGTGTATGAATTTTTCTGAACACAAATTCTTACATGAAAAGCAATTTCAATATAGAAAACATAAATCAAAATATTATTAAAACCTTGATGTGAACCAGTTTTTCTGAATGCATTAGTACCAGACAAACCATTTTTGAGACTTTTTTTTCTTGGAAAAACTTTACATTCCAAGGATATAATTATTCTATTCTTCTCTTTTTCACTTAAATTATGAGAAATTACGATAAATGATAAAGTTTGACACACTTGGGTAATGTTTTGAACAAATATTTTAGATCTTTCAAAAGTTTTTTAGTCAATAAAAAAAAATTAAGTAAATTATAAAAATATAATAGTTTATTGTTCATTCAAAAACATCTCCATATATTTTTCAGCATATTGTTTGTAAGTGTGGTAGATCCCAAAGCAGTTATCAATACGCAACGCAACACTGCATGTTTTACATTCATATCATTTTCAGTTAGCTTTTGCTTTTTCGTCGCCATCTTGCTTTTTTTTTTAAATCAAAACGTGTTTTGGATTTTATAATTAAAGACCAAAAAACTCATAAATTGTATTTGAAACTTATTGTCCAATCATCTAAGAGTATTTCAGAATAATTTAGAACTGAACTTGATATGTGCCTGTCTTGTAACTTCCCAGGGAAAAATGATATTTATATAAAAATGATATAATGTTATTAATCTGGATCCTGTATATATACAGGATCCAGATTAAGAAAATCTAGATTCAAATTCTATTTCATATAAAAAAGGTGAAAAATGACCAATTTTTGTATGTAAGTAAATTTTGATTTTAGGCATTATCAAAAGACTCTTTAACAGATATTAGGAATAAAGTATTAGGTAAGACTTCAATAATTTTAGTATTTCTTTAAATTTTTTGAGTTTTTAAAAGGATATATTTAAAATGCCTGAAAGATTTATAATAATTTACTCTTATTATATTTATAATTTTATTTGAAAACCGTGTCAGTATAAAAATTTTCAAATGTTACTAGAAGTAATGATAAGTCTTCATTTTTATTAAATTGGAATCGTTACTTGTTTTACCTTATGTAACAAAGCTTTGGTTTTAGTTAATTTGAATCGTTACTTGTGGTAACAAAACTTTGGTTAATTTTTCATACTCCTCTTATGATTTAATAAAGATCTTAGGAGCAGCTTTATTAAAATTGAATTTATTTAGCCACATTGTTGTAGAACCTCCTAGGGCAAGTGCTTTGTGTTTTAAGTCAGATGAGATATTACCAGTCATATTTTGCTTTTTTTTTTGAAACAACGCTTTTGCTATCTTATGTAATAAAGTTTTGGTTTTAGTAAATTGGAATATTTAATTGTGATATCTTGTGGTAACAAAGCTTTGGTTTTTGTAAATTTGAATCGTTACTTGTGTTATCTTGTGGTAACAAAACTTTGGTTAATTTACCATACTCCTCGCATTGAATAAAGATCTTAGGAGCAGCTTTATTAAATTTGTATTTATTTAGCCACATAGTTGTAGAACCTTTTTGGGAAAGTGCTTTGGGATATTATAATTCCTCCAAAAAGATAAGTTTATTTGGTGAAAAATGTCGTACATTGTGCAAAAATTTTTGGCATCTGTAGCCCAAACCAACACTGTTTTAAACTAAAGCTGGTATCAGTAGCAATCATTTTGAAAAAATTTCCTATCACACCATTGTGCCTCTCACGGTTACCATAAGACCTAGTATACTCTGCTGCTGTGTTATTTCTTTTGATCTTTGTGTTTTTACCCATATTGCATAACTCATAATTGTTTATGTCTGCTATTATTAGAAAATAACCTATTGGGTATTTAAAACTGTGGACCGCCTTTCACAACATTTTTTTTTTAAATTTTTGATTTGATAACTGCTGTGTTGTTTTACCTGGTGCTTAAAATCAATCACATTGTGGATATGGACATCTATGTATTGTTTTATATCTACAGTTACTGCATTATTATCTTCTTTTGAAAGATTATTCATCGTTTTAAAAAACTGGCTAAGAAGTAGACAGTTTTTAAATATACTTGTTGTATTTCCAAGTAGTTTTTTAGTAGTAAGATATATTGCATTAAAAAACCAACATGAAATAAATTTATTGATTGATTGATGAAAAGCTTTTGTTCCTCAGAAAATTTTTTACTGCAACTTATAAAGTTGGAGATTAAGAGCAAAATAAGTCTTATTAGTGGTTTGGTGTTTTTTTTTTGTCATAAAAAGCTTGAGACATGCATATATATATATATATATATATATTTTTTTTTTTTTTTTTGAATCCAGAATTAGTCCTTTAAGTTCACCCGTGTTAATCCGAAAAATTTTTTCTCAGTAAATTTCAGCAGCTTTTTTGTTTTGAAACTTTGTGTGAAGTAGAAAAATTTACAAATTTAATTTTGAATGACCCAAAGGTTCACCTGTGGCTATTTTTTACAATAAGTGACAATTTTGAAATTTTCTCAAATCCGTTCATAATTTTTTTTTTTTTTTATTAAAAGGACCATAAAGGTAATCTTTTAATATTAATGGCTATCTGAAGAAATATTGTTTTTTGGTACTGGGCCTAAATATGGCAATTTCCGACCATAAGTGACATTTTAAAAATTTTCTTAAAATCTGTTCTTTTAATTTTTTTTAATTTTACGTGAAGCTAGAGGACTGTAGAGGGCATCTTTTTACCTAATTTGCCAGAATATCTTCTTTTATAACTCTCAAAAATAAGATCTAAAAACATATTTTTCTAGGCGTGCAAAGTACCATGCATCAGATTTATTATATCTGTTTTGTCACAATTTGTTTGTGAATCTCCAGTTGATGAAAGGCCTTTCTCTTGATTTTTCCTGTCATGTATATTGAAGGAAGAGTTGTAAAAATGACATTCTGTAATCATGATGTATTGAAGTATATGTAAAATATCTCCAAAAAGCTGTTGTTTATAATTTATAAATGAATAGTATCAGCTGTTTAGAAAATATACAAAACCAAAAACATTACTCTTTAAAAGAACATTTCATTTTGTTACTGTCAAAGTAAGTCCCAGAATAGTTGCTAGATGCTTTTACTAACAGAATCTTTCCAAATATATTTTTTTCCTAATATTTCATATGTTTACATTGATGTTATGTGAATCTGATATTTAGTGGTTTTCCAATCATCTGGAGGAGATTTAGCCAGTATAAAAAAAGTGTCGTTGAAAAAGGATCTGTGTTTATATTTTCATATCTTAATCCATTTGTTTCCTAGGCACAATTTACGAATTACTTGTTATGAAACCTGAACAAGAGCAGGTAATATATTTTAAATTACTCGCTTTTATAATCACTTGTGTTTATGGAAAATTTTAATTAAAAAAATTAATCTTTGGTTATTTTGATAGACTTTCCAAGTTTCTTGATTAATTCAAAACTTGAGTTGTTTTGGGATAGGGTAGGTCATTCAGTTATAGATTAAAATTTGTTGAGAGTAACCTTCGTAAACCAAAACCATCTTATGGAGATCATTTTAAATCATTTTTACAATATTTCATTGAAAAATTCCGCTACAGATATATTTTGCATTGTGTCCTGCATAATTATTGGACACAAAGATATGTTTTTCAGAAGCTTAAAAGCAAAGGAAAAATGAAATGGAAGAAAGGTAATAACTAAAAACCAAATTTTCAATATTTTTATTGTTGCCATCTTTGAACCGGAGCGAGCCTTTGTTGCATGTCTTCATCTTCTTGACTGTATCCAGAAACGTTTATTTAACCTTGTTGACCCTGATCTTTGTTTTATGTGTTGTTTTATCTTCACTTTCCCATCGCTGAAATATAGCCTCATTGTCACTGTTCTATAAGTATTCCCATAGAACCTATTCTGTTGGTTTGAATGAAGTAACACCTTTACTTAAGACTTACTCAAGAACAACAAGGTTTTCATCTGATGCTCATCCTTTAACAGTAAAGATTGCTTGCGGAACTCTGAAGCTTCTGATTGTTTTCCTTTGGATTATACTCTCCAATCCTTTAATTCTAATGTCAACCAATATTTTTCTCAGTCTGTGTTAGATCTGCTTTTATCTCTTGTCTTAGCTTTCTACCTATTAGTGGTTTTTAGCCTTGCAGAAAGCAACCCATTTCAAAAAAAAATAAATAAATAAATTAAAATTACACTCATGTAATGGTTTTACAACCAATGTTTTAAAAAAATAGTTTTCATAAAAGAAAAACTTTTGAGAATATGAAGAGTTTTAGTGTCCAAAAATACTTCAAATATAAAAATGAACCTGTCTTTTTATTTGTGCTCAATTGAATATTTATCTAAAATTGTTAAAATGCTGAGGTTATTTGATCCAAATTGTATTCAAGTTATTCTTTTACTTACTGTATTTCTTAACAGATATTGTCACCTGCAGATATACTGCCCCATCCTTTCCCAACCCACCCGCCACCACTCCAACCCCACCCCAGATAGCCTAATAACAAATCAGATTTATTTTGCAATAAATTTTTATTTTGCAGTTTTATGTGTAAAAAAAAAGAAGATAAAACTGAAATTTCAAGACTTTTGGAAAGAAAAAAGTTATTCATCAAAAAAAGCTTATTACATCAGAAATAACTTCGAACTCAGATAGATTATCTGTAAAGAAATACAGTTGTACAATTTTTTCAGATAGACACTACATAAATTAAATATCTGGGTATATTGTATCTGTTTAGAGACTTCTGTCAGTGCTTGTAAATAAGCTTGGTGATCCTGATAAAAAAATTGCATCAAAAGCAATGTATCTCCTTGCACAGCTAGGTAAACCGCTTTATTAACTTTTTTTATGGTTATTGGTTTCTAACTTAGTTGTTATAATTGATTCAAATACTGGATATTGGCAAACAACAAAATTATGCCACAATTAAGTCATCCCTTTGGAGATGATGGGCTTTCCATTTTGATAATGTCTTATATGCATATAGCAGGTGGGTGGGTGGACTCCAAATTTGGAAGTAGGGAAAAGAAATTGAATTTTTTAAGTGGAGTGGAAAAGCTCCAAGAATTTTTTTCTATTTTTAATTTAAGCTTAAACCCTCATTTTAATGAGTAACATCAGCATGAATTGAGCGGTTTGATAGATTTAATGTTATCTTTGCATAAAAATAACTAGCAAAGTTTTTTTGGAGTTTATTTTTTGGGTATAGAATCTTCTATGGCCATTTTCATATCTTAGATTAGTGTTTTTCTAAATCTTTTGATTATGAATATTAAATTTAAATCATAGTAATTAAGCATCCAAACATGAAAGAAGTTGTGATAAATGATATAGAACGAATGTTATATCGACCGAATGTTACTGAAAAAGCACAGTAAGTCGTCTATTGTTGTTTTTTTATTAATTTATGTGAGATCATCAACAATCGAACTTATTATAAGATGACCACCCGTGGCAGGGCTCAAACCGGTAACCGCTCATGCAAAGCATATGCCCTACCTCTGAGCCACATGCCAATATATTCTTTCGTTACTGAGCCTGAAATGGTATTTTATTTTACCATAACTTATTTGTTTGAATTTATTTGGAAATTTATTTAACTTTTGTTTTTAAACTTTGCAGAAATAAAGTGAAGCATAGAAAACATATTACTACCTATATGACAATTTGTTAAAAATCTTTTTCAATGCTGGGAAAAAATCTGGCCATAACTACAAGTTCGAAATTTTTGCAAAAAAAATGAACACTTTCGTTTTTCCAAAATTTTTTTCTTTGATGTTTGGACCACAAGAAAAAACTAACCAATTTAAAAGCTTTTGACCTGTCAAAAACTTTCCTTTTCTTTGCCTAGCTTCGGTAATTTTCTTTTTAATTTTTAAAATTTTTTTGTAAATCACTCATTATTTGTAAATTCATAAAGTGTACTGGCCATTAAAGATATCTAGTTACCATGTTAGTGTCACTAAAAAGTTAATATGCTTAGTCATATATTTTAACGTTGATTAAAACTATTTTAAAAAATTGAATGAAGTACAAATTCCATTTTTCTAGAAATTCTCCCACTAATATGGTTACATATTATGTTTAGATACTATGCAATATGCTTCTTAAATCAAGTGGTACTTTCGCAGCGAGAGAAAAATTTGGCAAGCAAGCTAATAAATATACATTTTAGTTTTTTTAAGGTAATTTTTTGTTTGCTACTAATTCCTTGATATCAATCAGGATTTTAAAAGGCTTAAATCTTATACTAATTGAATGCTTCTGCTAAAAACTTTGAATTAAAGGTGGTGAAATTTGGTCCTTAATGTCTGCCATTTTAATTTTTTGTTTATTCTTCAAGAATTGAAATTACATTTTATTTTAAATATAAAAGGACAGAAAAACATACCAAAATTTTACTGAAAAAAGGGGTTTTGGAAAGGTACTTTTTGGTTTCTTTCTAACTTAATTAATTAATTTAGTTGGTAGAGGTTTAGAAATTTATAATTTTTATAGCGCTTTTTTTTTATTAACTGGCGATTTTAATGTCCAATTCTCAGATACTTCCTTAAAAGAGTTCCTCAATATATTTGATGCAAAAACATGGTAACTGATTATACTTGCTATAAAAATCCACAAAATTCAAAAACAATTGACTTGTTTCTAACAAATAGTTCTCAATATTTTCAAAACACTTGTACAATATCAACTGGTTTTTCTGATTTCCACAAAATGATAAAAACAGTTCTCAAAACAAGTTTCTCAAACAGAAACCTAGAGAAATAATTTATTGGGATTATAAAAAATTTGACATAAGCGCTTTCCAAAAGGATTTGAAAGCTAAAATCAAAAGTATGACTGAATATAGCGTCTTTGAAAGCAAATTTCTTGAGACTTTAGAAAATCATGCAACCATAAAAAGGAAGCTAATTCGACATCATCACTTAAATCATATCAGTAAAAATCTCAGAAAAGCAATTATGAAAAGATCAGAGCTTGAAACAAAGTTTCATAAGACGCAGTTAACTGATGATAAAATTAAATTCAGACAGTAAAAAAACTTTGATTGTAATTTTATGAAAAAAAAAAAAAAAGTTATTCAAAAATTTAAAAGTGAATTCTATAACAGATTACAAAAAGTTTTGGAAAACAGTGAAACCCTTTTTTTCAGATAAAATTTCCAATAAATAATGGTATAATTTTCATACAAAAAGTAAAAATAGTATATAGTGACGTGGAAGCAGCTGAGACTCTTAACAAGTATTTTAAAGAAGCTGTTAGCAATTTAGGCATCACAGAAACTTGTTATTTACTAAATGAAACAGAAAGTAGTAATATTAAAATATAAAAATTCTGAATCGCTTTAAATTCCAAACTAGTGTTTAAATGAATAAAGTAAAAAAAATTCATTTTCATTAGTTAGTCTTGAAGATTTAGAGCATGGACTAGTAAGGTTAGACAGAAAAAAAGCCAATACTTGAAAAAAAAGTCCACCTCGGATTTTAAAAATTTCATCAAAGTCTTACTCAACTCTTAAATATTTAAAAAAAATCTTTCATAACATCATGCAAAGTTTTGCAAAAGCTATAGATCCGTTAGTGTTTTACCATTTGTATCAAAAGTTTTTGAAAAACTAATGAAAAAATCAAATCTCAGGTTTCTTAAACGACTACCTGTCACCTTATCTTTGTATTTATTGAAAAGGTTATAATACTCAATATGAATTACTTACTATGTTAGAAAAGTGAAAAAAATCTAGATAGAAATGAATATGCTGGAGCAGTCTTAATGGACCTCTTAAAAGCTTTTGATTCGCTATGTCATGATTTAATAATCGTAAAGCTACGCTCATGCGGATTTCACAAAACAGCACTTGAATTATTATATAACTATTTAAAAAAACAGATGGCAACAAACCAAAATAAAGTGTGATTATATTTCTTGGTCTAAGCTATTAAAAGGATCTATTTTAGGGCCATTTTTGTTTAATATATACATTAGTGAATTATTTTTGATCTATATAATTTCGCAGATGTACGTTATATGTTATTAGTATTTGTTTGAAAGTAAGTAGGAAAATAACTGTATTAAGTAGAATAAGTAGAAATATGCCCTTTGTGAAAAAAAAAAAGATTTTATTTCAATCTTTCATTTAATCTCAATTTTCATATTGTCTTTTAATATGGATGTTTCATGGTAAAAAGAAATTGTTTCTCTGTAATACAAAAAAGTAAGCCTCTAGGATGCAAATTTTTGTATTTGTGCATAACAAAATATATTATATGGAGTTATGATAATTCTCATATGAGCTAGCAGTGTATGTAGTGTATGTATGTTAACATGCAAGATTCATATTCTTGTACCCCGGGTTCGATTCCCGGCTAGCTCATAGTTGTTGTCTTACTTTGAGCATTAGATTTTTAAATTTGGCTTGATATAATATGTATATATATATATATATATAAAT
>JAUZNK010062126.1:0-11813 GCA_035046665.1 Euphysa ruthae
GTCAATAATCACTTACACAAGCGCAGAATTGAATAAAAGTTCGGTTAGTCACCACAGATCATGTTATAAAAATACAAAAAGTCCAGCACTTTTATGACACTCTGCCTATAATTAACCTGTGATAGATGAACGAGAAACAGTTAAACATCCAAGAACTTTGGCAAGATCAAAATTTGACTATTTTAACAAGAATATGCGTTTTTTTTTCCAAGAAGGTGAATATGAAATACCTAGTGAAATGTCAAAATTTAATACCAATACAAAAGTTAGACAATTATTTCATAAAAATCAAGTGCTTCATGCTCGCTACCTTTCTGAGTTTGATGCTAGAGCAGGTGACTTAAAATAACACAAATCTTGCATAAAATCTAGCATTTATGACGACTTACGCAGGGAGTAAATAGTGTTGACCTTGCTTGTTTATTTTATTTTATTCCACAACTACAGACATCTATGTGTCAACGTCCAGTATTTCTTTCATCAGACATGGTTGTAAATTGTCAAAAAATAGTCAAAAGAAACCGATAGTCTGACAATAGCCTATTGTTTTAACTCTTTATACGATTTTAACTCTGACTCAGACCTCTGATTCTGCACAGTAGATATAAACACAAAGAAATACTTGTAAATATAAGTTTTTTTGTCATGCCTGTGGAAAATTGTTCAATTTTTGGTTGTTCGAGGAAAGATAAAAGAATAAGTTTATTTAATAGCTTAATCAATTTTCCTTGTGTAACGGTATCATAACTCCTGATCCGAAAAGGATCCAGTTGTCTAAAATATGTTGTTCCTAAAGTATTTCTGTATGTAGACTACCAGCAACTACTTTATTCAATCCAAAATTGTGCCATGATCTATATTAACGATCGAATAATCGTTTAAAATTTTAACAACTTAAGGAAGAGCTTACTATGATGAGACTAGAAATGGAAAGCCATAGTGAATTTGTTAACTCGCAACTTAATACAGATTTAAAACCAAATATTTTCTGCTTGCAATAAAGCCACTTTACCTAAATTTATGAATCTTTTTTGGGGAGAACAACGAAAGCATATTCTAGCATCATCAGCTAGTAGTGTCAGTTATCGCCCAATGATCATTAAGTTTTGTTTAAATTTAGCTTCCAAATCTTCTTCTACACAATTAGATTTCCGTTATGATAGTAAAACGGGTGATGGAGTTTAGCTCTTCGAAGTTTGGGAACACTGAGGGACTACAGAAATTACATTCACCCAAATCGAGGATATAATCCTGCTGTGAAAGATGATTTTTGCAAAAAAAACTGGTAATTTTTCTGGACCTGAAAGATTTGTCTTAATATCGTTTGATGAAATAAAAACCCAAAAGATTTAGTTTGGGAAGAATATAATAAGACATAAATATAAATTATGCAGCACCTAAAAAACTCATTTGTTAGCTTTTCTTATGAAGTGTACAGCCATTCCTTTTTCATTCAGTTTGGATTATTTTCCTACTACCGGCATTTCATCCTATTAGGTAATGCCTATATCTTGGAAAGCTGCTTATTGCCTGAAGCGAATTAATTCGCAGATAATTGCTGCAAAGGCTGATAGTGCATCTTCAAATCGTCGCATCAAAGGCATCTTCAAATCGTCGCTTCTCCAGGGCAATTCATCTGCGGAAGATGTTGTTTAAAATACGATTTATTTACTTTCGCTCATGTGCAACATCTTATCAAAACTGCCTGCAATTGTTTAAATAATTCTGGTCTCTGTCGTGCTACTAGATACATGTGTAACAGTGTTTTTTTCTTCAGAATGTTTATATCATGGAAAACATATGAAGGCTAGAAAATCACTGTGCATTCCTTCAAAGAAGTTACAAAAAAACGTTTGTTTGAAATGTCAGCTATGTTCTTTTGAAAAGGTTTTGTCAAGATGATATGGAAAATTATTTTGAGAGGCAACGTGCTATTGACAGAAGAAAAGATAATCCATCTGTGCGAAACATTGGCTATAATGACAACTTAATAAAATCTCAGCTCTCTGTCAGACCTATTGCTTGTAATGTTCGTGGTGCGGCTGAAAAGCTCAACGAAGTTGATCACACTCCTTTGCCAAAACGAAGAAAATAATGTCAAACTTTAATAAAATGGCTTTATTATAAGCTAGATATTTTTAAAATTCATCAAATATGTATATCAAAACATCAGCTAATGTCTTATCTTGGAGAAATTTTTTATTTGATTGCCTCTACTGAAAAACAACAATGTACCGATTTTAAATTGTGTTGCGGTTTACTTTATTTTTTATAAGTTTTTTTGCAAAGATTTATTCACGTCCGAATCTTTCTTGAAATTGTTTTTGAAATAAATAGTAGATCAATTTGTTGCAGTCTAACTGAAATTTGAATCACAAAACATTTTAAACTCTTAGCAGGATGCGTCACCCTCTTAACAAAGGCTTCTAAATTTATTTGTAACTCAGTTTCCATATTTTATAAAAAAATAACAGAAATCAAATTTTACTCTAACAGGAGGTTTGTTGTCACAAGTAAAAACCAAAAAAAAACAAAATTTTCATAAATTATCTTCCAAGAAATAAATTTCTCGCAAAATTTTGCCAAAATTCCAATTTTTAAAAGTTCCCAAAGAAACTAATATAATTCCATTAAGGTACAAAGTTGACTCAAACATTACCTTATTACACAAAATCATAATGGTTTCTAACATTGAAGAATGCAGAATTAATTGGGTGTTATTTAAAAAATAGAGAGCAGCGTACTAGACTAAATAATGAATTAAGTTCTTGGATTGATCTTTTGTGTCCCGCAAAGATCAATATTCCTTTATTATTTTATATTTATATGTTTACGCCGTACACTGTTAGAAATAATTTTATTTTAAAATAACCTTATTTACACATTTTACGTTGTAAACTTTAAGAAATAATTTTATATACTTTATATACATAGTTTACGCCATACGCCATAAGCTGCTAGAAATAATTTTATTCTTAAATAGACTTATTTACACAGTTTATGCCGAAAACTGTTAGAAACAATTTTATCCTTAAATAACCTTATTTAGACAATTTACGCCAAAAATTGTTAGAACTATAAATTTTTTATATGAAAACTTTAGCAAGTATCAACTTAGGATAATAATAAAAAAAAAGCGCTAAGTGATTTTAAGACTAAATTACGATATAATCTTGGACAAAAGTGTTAGGCACGAGTGAAAATTATACCTCAAGCCCATTTCCAAACACCCTCTCAACATCAAAAAAAAAAAACGATGTTGTCTTGTTATTTGCACACCTTTTCCACTTACGTACATACAGTTTTTGGGGGATGGGTGGGTATCTTCTTTAATTTAGGCTCACTGATCAAAACATTTTGTCCAATATTGAATCTACTGTACATAGTTAACTGCACCTTTAAATTATAGTTCATTTTGGCATATCACAGAATACTGCAGAGCCTGTAATTCTAAAAAACTAGTTTAAATCTGTTTAAACAATGTTTTGGGTTTGAAATTTGAAAATACAAAAAAACCGCATTACTTTATAGGAATTTTGTTCCATTCAAAGTACTTACTCCCCAATAAATAAAGCTTTTCTGGAATTATTTTTATTCAAATTTTCCAAAACTAAATAAAAAGCTCTATTTACCTTTTTTTTTTTATCTTTTTCTAGCTTTGTTTGAGGCAATAATAATGCTTTTAATAAAAATGTGGCTATGAAAATAGCCGTTTTTAGGTCAATGGCCACATTCAGTACTGTAACTAGCTTGTTTGATTTCAATGCGTAAAAAGCGTTTCTCGGTGACGTTCTTGGCAGATTTGTCCTTCTCTCGAATATTTCGCATATCAAAATGGGCAAACTCTCACAAACAAAGTTAATAATAATAATTAATAATTTATTTCATCACTCACTCTTGGATCAATGTCATTACAAATAGACTTGGAATTCAATATTGCAACAGAGTTTTTTAGCACTCGGTGAACTATGTTTGCACAAACAATTTTAACAAAAAACTGAGAATTTTCACTTCAAAAAATGTATTCAAATTTCAGGAAAAGCTCTTGCATATTTTTATTAACCTTCAATAAACCACCTCTGTCACGAGAATCAACAAGTTTTTGTGTATCATAAGTCTTATATGCCTGCAAAATTGCAACACACTGCCTATTATAATCACTGGAGCAATTTTTATTGAATCGAAACTTGTTGTTAAATTTATGTACGATGTAATCACTGATGGCACTGCAAACACTTTATTTTCTTCTCATTGATTGTTGAAGAAATTTGTTTAGACTTAGCGGTAGGCTAGGACATTTATCTGAGAAATACAGAAGAAGGTGGTTGAAAACTTCCATTAATAAAATATTAGTGAATGTTATGTCCTCAAACACTAACGGCAACAAATTTTCACCCGAAAAGCCATAAAATCAAGCAAAAAACTTTTCAGCATTACCAGTAAATCCGTCAACGAATAAGCTCATTTTCTCTAGCAAAAGATCAGATTCTTCCACAGAATAAAAAAATTTTTTTTTTAAAACCTGACATGTTGATAAAAGCAAACACATGTTTTTTGGCACAATAGCGGCCCAAACAATAAGAAAACCATACAAATTCTGTGGAGACAATCTTTTAGCAGAAGATAAGTCTGAAGTGTCACTTTGACAAGCATTATCCTTTGTTTACTTCACCAACTGCTCTTTCCATTTCCAGATTAACATCAACGTCATTACCAAGTAAATCAGCTTCAACAAGTAAAAACAAATCATCTAAGTCATTATCGGCGATAAATTTTTTCTGTTGGTACAACAATTTTTAGATTCTGTGCAGGATGAGCGGAACGTCGCACCCTTCTTCAACTTAGAAAGCTGAAAGTAATAGAAAACGTAAACAAACGGTATTCTTTCAACAAACATGTTCTTACAATGATAAATTAATTAACCGAATAGATGGACTTTATCAAATCTCTTTATTTATAATATGTGGTCTGCCCGTCAAGTTTTGTACACACATGAAAGTATAAGGACACCCATGTTATCAAAAACATACGAACCGCTTCATTTAATAGGAACTAGTCTAGCAGCAAGAAAGCACGAAGAACTTGTTACGCAAGTATGGAATTTCCAACCGGCGACGTTTAGAATTTGAAACCTACTTGACTAATTTAGTTTTAAAAATCACGGATTTAAACAACTGAGTTTATATTCCTGCGAGCCTCACACTCAAAACTCATTTCTACTTCCATCTTGGTAACGATGACTTTCAGGAAGGAATGCTTTGCTTCTCAACAGTGCGAAGTGCGAAGCAATGGTTTCTGGTTCAACTGATATTAAGGTTAGAACTAAACAATTGATGCAACTGAAAAATTGCAAAAAACCATTAAAAGCAGACTTTATAGCAACCAAGATAGCAAAAATTTTCCCCTGGATAGAATTAATTCTCTCAATAAATTAAAATCGCGCATTATTAGTACAAACGCGTGGTTATTTTCTCGATCAATCGGATACATGCAAACTCCCCTAGAACCTGACAAAAATATTAATAGTTACACTAATTCTAATATTATTCCGAAAAATAAACAATTCATAAGCTTTGATAATGTTAGTCTAATAATCAGCTATTTGTTAGAAAATATACATCATCAGTTTAAATAGATATCGATATGTATGAATTCCCGCCATAAACCGATCAAGAATTTCTGCTGCAAGTAGATTAAATCATGTAGAAGAAAAAAATATCTACAAGATCATAGAAAACTGTAAATCACCAGAGTTAAAAGAAATAGCGATTCATTCATGGAGTGCCTATAACACAGTAATTATGAAAGACTCCTGCAGACTGGTTACGAAGTTAACACAAAAAGTGAACGTTTATACAAATGGCATAACTCCAAATTAATTTAATTATTTCCCAAATAGATTTATAGAATATTTGTTATATTCCCATTGTAAACCTTCTAATATATATCAAATTGTACATTGTTGAACGCAAAACATCACTCTGGAAACATATGGCAATAAATTTTGTAAATTCTTTTAATATTTGGTCCCAAACCCCCCAAAACGGTCTTGGTCCCAGCATTTTTTTAGACCAAAAATAAATTTATCAAACATTGACTTGTTATATATCGCTAGATTGCAAATTTTATCCTGGTTTATGTTATCGATGATGTTATACTTAAAAGTGTAAATTTTGGGGGTAATGGGGCAAAAGGCAGTCCATTTTTCTCTAGCATTTCATCAATCATAAAACGAAAGTTTTAAAAAAATTGCCATCGATAATTTATATCACAACCTCCCATCTACCACAGCTAAGAGTTCATTTCACTGCACAGGAATACCTATATTTCAGCATGCTAATTCTGAAATACTTTCAAACACAACTAGCTTATTCTGATCTTGACCTTTATGATCATTGTGATGCTACACTTCTGCAATACTATACACTGATAAAACCGAAAAAATCAGGAAAACCAGATTATCCACAGCAAAATGTCAATTTGTTTTATCTATATCAAGAATACCAAACTGTTTCTGAGGCAAAATAATGGTTATCATATTCTATGAAAGCTGTTAAATAAAATATTGAAACCTGTGAACGTTCCAATTGGTCAGCATTTTATGCAAATCAGATAAGAGAACCATCGGTAAAAGATGTGTCTGTCCTCATGCCTTTGCTTCACGAAGAGATTGCAAGTCATGCAATGGTGAGACACACAATAGATATCATCATAAAAGTAATTCAAAAGCTCAACCCAGATCAAGTTTCAGTTATAATAGGTGATCAGCCTGTTTATGCTATTGCTGCTCTAATTTGGAAGGACTGGGGACAGTTCTTAAGAAATAACGAAAATAAAAATGAGCTTTTTGCATTGTTGGCTGATGTAATGACAAAAGACGAAACTCCTGGTGGATAAGTTCTTGTAGCCACATTTAGTGAATCTACTTTATCAAGTTATCCTGTTGTCATGAGTGAACTGTCACCCTATAACCATCAGAAAGCAGATTCCCGTATATTTGTCCACTTAAGAGACTTATATCTCGTTGGACAGGAAAGTTTTGATATGAAATGTCGATATTGACATTTTTGTTATTGCTTTAAGCGTGTTTCAGCAATTAGGCTTAGATGAGCTCTAGATAGAATTTGGATTCGGCAAAACCAAACGATGGATCCCTGTACACTTGCTATCAATATCATTGGGAAAGAAAAAATGTGAAGCACTTCCATTGTGATTTGCTCTGACAGGTTGTGATACAGTCTCATCGTTTTGTGGTAGAGGAAAGAAGATATGCTGGGATGTTTGGACAACATATCCTGGATTAACACAAATACTGAACAAGTAAGATTTTTATTGAGTTTTTGTTACTTAAAAGCGAATTACTCACTAATGAGAAATTTGTTGCATACCTCATAGCTTGGCCTAGATATAGCAGTGAAGAAAGAAGCGCCTTTTAACAAAGCATTTTTTTATTAGAATAAGTATGAATTTGAGAAAAATTCATAGGACCAAAATACACAAAATTAAAATATTTCGTGAACACTTTTTGTCAGAATATTGCTTTCTTAAATAGTTTTTTGCTAATCGACTTCTATTCGGTATGAGTTACTACATTCTGAGCAAAATATTTGCGAATTATTTTGATTTTGCATATACATTATTAATCACATGTTTTTTTATAGCTTGATAGTAATTAAAGATTTTGAAGACGCTAATTCATCCGACTTAAAAATCATTGAACGAGTAGTTTAGATTATGTCAACGAATGCAGGAGATATTTATTCACAAAAAAAGGACGAACAAGTGAAAGTCTACCACCAACAAGAGATGAACTGTTACAGCATCTAAAAAAAAATTATTCTTTATCAGTAGTATAAAGTTTGATTAGCTCTAAAAAGAATTTTAAATGAAAATTGAAACACAAATAATAAAAGCTAGTAAGTTTTGCCTAATCAGACTCATCGCTGTCACTTTCACTTTCGCTATTGAAATCTTGAAAAATTGCAAGATTAATATTTCTACGTAGTTTATTCCCATCTCTAGAATTTCCTCAAGAATAAATACAGTGTCTCCCTTTCGTTTCTTAGATTTTTTTTTCTCTAAATGTTTTGAGCCTATAATTTTAATGTAAGCCTAAAAAATAATATTCGACTAATAATTAAAGTATCGGATGTAACCTTTACTTTAATCTGTAACCCGGAATAAAACTGTAAATGTAAGCGTTTTTTTCAATACATAATGGAGAATTACAAGAACAAAAAAGACAACGCAAAACTCGGTGTAACACCGTAAAAAATACGTACATAAAAACAAAAAAATAAAATATAAATGATTAAAAATAATTGTACTCGTTTACGTTGTTGTTCCAAAGAATCTAGATCAGTAGGCAGCGTCAAAGACGGTTTCACTTTCATTGATTTTTAAAAACGAATTCTACTGCCTACCAATTTTCCTTCTACTTTCCCACCTTAGCATATGCATTGAACAGACTTTATAGAGGATTCAATATCTTCGCGTGATAATAATTTTGATCTATCAATGTTCTCGAAAAGTGCAAGGTACTTTTCCAACACATTTTTAAAACTTTTTCTTTCTCAACGTTGTACAAATATGAGGTGGTGTCACATCCAGTAATAGCAACGATGTGGGGGAGTTTAAAAAAAATATTTTCGTCAAAATGCTGAACAAATTTTTTTACATTAACAAATTCAAAACAAAATCTTCTTTAATCGCCCACTTGCATTTTGATTTTAAAAATGCATTCGCATATATCAAAAGAAAGCATGCATCAATGTCTTTTGACCCTACAACAATGTTAGTATCTTCTAAACAAGCACGAAACACTAACCGTGTGTCCGCTTCTCCGTGATTGCATCGGAATAATTGGGTGTCACATTTGGTATTTTTCCCATGATTTTTAAATGTCATGAATTAAAACTGGCACATGTAGCTTCATTTATTTATTGAACCTTGGTAGCGCTTGCACAGTAATATACGAGTATAACCAAGCTTTATCTAAACACTAATTGACCAACAAATTTTTAAATTTTTGATATGTAAATTATGAAATGGTAAACAATAAAACAAAAAAAACGCAAATAACTAATTAACGACATATTGGACATGTACATGATGTGCAGACGCAAGCCTTTTAATACTGACTTAAAACAAGGTAAAGATTTGGAGCTTTTATAGCGTAGAGGGAGACTATTCGAAAGAAAACACACTGTAAAAATAAGTCGGATTGTTCCATAACTAGATGTTATTGCAGGTGGGAGTTTCAAAATAAAAGAACTTCGAAGAATGTATGCTACATGTTTTAAAGGAAAACTTTCCCACATTAGTACAGAATTTAGTTTGTTGACAGATCTATATGTTTCTATCATTAGACTTTGTAAATATTTTTCATGAACGCTGGTTGTATTTTTCAAGAGAAGAAATTATCAAGTTAAAATCAAGTTCAGAGTTGTTGTGGATTACCCGTAAGGCTGGTTTTTGAACACGATGGATAAAGTTATAATCATTTTCTTACAAAACATCCATATTAGAGAGCAATATATAACATAACTATTGACAAGGGTTTTCGTTTGTATAATATCCAAATAATTTATAGATCTAACCAAACAAGAAAGTTTGATATATGCTATAATACATAGTTTGTGTATATGCTTCCAGAAAGTCAGCTTAGAATCAATATTAATTCCTATCAGTTCCACTTCATCTTTTATAATTAAATCTTTTCCTAATATTAAAAGAGACTGGTAGGGTTTTCATTCCCAAGAGCATTATTTGAAACTTTGAAGGGTTTACTGCCAAAACGTTATTTTTAAAATACTCATGAACTCTGGTAAGGTCTTTAGATAGATGGGACCAAACTTCATTAAAGGTTAAATCACAAACTTAAATAGTATGTTCGTCTGAAAAGTTACAAGTACCGGAATCTATCACAAAAAAGAAGACATCATTTATAAACTAATTAAAAAAAAAGTGGATCTAAAATAGAGCCTTGGGGAACACCTAGTGCGATGCTCAACCACTCACTAAGCGACGAACCTTATTTAACATTTGTTTCCTTGATTTAAAGTAGCTTTTTATAAACCGCAAACTTTTGTTCGAGAAACTGTATGCTGCGAGTTTAGCTAGCAAAAGAATGTGGAATGCAGTCATAAGCTTTTGACAAGTCCAATAAAATGGTTGCTATAATGTCTTACTTATCCAGACAATTTTTTCACTTTTTAATAAGGCGAAGCAAAGAGTTATTGATGGAGAAGCCTTCGCGAAATCCACAAAGAAGAGGAGAGAGTTTATCGCTAAAAAAACGGGTTGTTTGTAAAAATGCAATTTTCACAGAGACCTTCAATAGTGAAAAAAGAATACTGATTGGTCCTTTTTGTACTTCACTACACTTGGATTACTCAACAGCGGTTTTTAACAACTCTGATTTATTATCAATACAGTTCAAAAAATTAATCCAATCTTTACTTTTAAGAAGATTTTGGTTTAAACTTTTGCTATGCGTTCTAGTACCTTTGATACCTCTTTTCTTTTTTGTACTTCCTTAAAGCATTCATGAAAATAAATTTCATTTATAATTTCGAAGAAAATAATCGTTCAAAATCGCTGGAAACTATTACTGCTTTTTCCAGAATTTTCGTTTTCAACATCGAATAGAGGCTATACCATAATATATCCAACGAGATTAATATTAGCGGACTAGTTGAAATTTTAAACGATTTTTCAAACCAGTAGTTTCGAAGTATGGACTTGTTTGACATCTGTCTTAATCTTCCATCCAGGATTGCAATACTTATATGTGGAGATATGACGGGAAGTATAAAAGCCTCGTTTAGATCAGTGTTTTAAGCAAAATACGATGAATGTCGATTAATGTAGTTATCTTTGTGTTAACCTTTTTCTTTGTTTTTATTCCTATATGAAGCATTTTTTTTTCTTTATTGGGTCAAAGTAACTTTCTTCCCCATCGATTAATCTTTCTTGGATAAATTTTTTATACTTCCTATTGCCCAAGACATCAGCCTCAAGCAAACCCTTGATAACAGATTTTTCTTTTTCTCTTACAGTTCCAGCTCACGAGCTTCACCTACGCCAAATGGACTGTCGTTATACTGTTTCAACTTTTCTTTTAGTGAGATTAAACCTTGCACCATTTGTTGCTTCCTTTTGAGCATTGGAGGCTGTTAACTTGATTTTTTCTAAAAACTTTTCACGTAAATTTGCATGAGACGTTCTTATCCATGTATTAACTGCTGTCATATTTGCACTGAATCCAGATTTTTGTGGACAGCCTTGTTTTTTGGTTTCACCGTATAACTTCAGATATCTTATCTCCATGTACTCAGGAAAACGGACTACCGAAAAGACTTCCACCAAAGCCACGCTCCATTAAATAGTCAATAACTTTAGCTCTATACCAATAAGATAGAGATGTTGAAACGACATATAACTTAAATAGTTTATGGTCAAATGCAAAGCAGTACTTTAACACATCTCTTTCAGCTTGTAAACGAAGTTCAAAGTTTCCTTCTCTTACAGCAGCCACCATTGATAGAAGTGACGAAAAATCATTGAAGTGTGCAATTATCGTTTTACTTTCAGCACCATTGTTTACATTTATAAACCTTACAATTAAGTCTCTGTATGTATTTCAGTCAACAACTAATCCGAGAAATTAAATAGCGAAAAATCCAACACTAAACCTCTCATTAGTTATCTTTCTAAATCTTTTGTGTTATCTTCAATAGGTGGTATATCTTGTTCTTCTTTCATATTTATAAAATCTTTTGTGTTATCTTTAATAGGTGGTATATCTTGTT